>PISX010011231.1:15973-48917 GCA_004024625.1 Mellivora capensis
ATGCAACATGGGGGACTAGGGGGGTAGAAAAAGAAGAAAAGAAACAAGATGGGATTGGGAGGGAGACAAACCATAAGTGACTCTTAATCTCACAAAACAAACTGAGGGTTGCTGGGGGGAGGGGGTCGGGAAAGGGGGGTGGAGTAATGGACATTGGGGAGGGTATGTGCTATGGTTAGTGCTGTGAAGTGTGTAAACCGGGCGATTCACAGACATGTACCCCAGGGGATAAAAATATGTTTATAAAAAAATAAAATAAAAAAATAAAACTGTCTTAAAAACACCCATTTACAAACATGACAACCAACATTTTAGTGCTTCTGAATCTGAATCTTCTCGCTGTTTGCCTACCTTGTATTATAACTGCAAATTTAGAGTAAACAAACCTGCTAATTAGGAATAGTGGTGTTGAGAGATGTTAGTCTTTGTCTTGGATGAAAAAAGCTAAACTAGTCCTATGAGGACCAAAGATATTTTGGATACTAGCTACACTACACCCAAGAGAAAATTCTGGGGCATAAATTGTTCCACAAGGAAAGTCATATTTTCAACACCTGGGGAGTACAAATTAGATGTTTAAAGATTTCAAAGAAGTCTGAGGAAAAATAGCCATGATAGAATAGTGATAATAATACAACAGTCTGTGCAGGATCTAGCTGATCAACTGTCTGGGTCTCAGTTTCCCTATCTGTAAAATAGGGATAATATACAACTGACTCAGACATTATTCCTTTTTTTTTTTAAGATTTTATTTATTTATTTGACAGAGATTACAAGTAGGCAAGAGAGGCAGGCAGGGAGAGAGAGGAGGAAGCAGGCTCTCCGAGGAGCAGAGAGCCCGATGTGGGGCTCGATCCCAGGACCCTGGGATCGTGACCTGAGCCGAAAGCAGAGGCTTTAACCCACTGAGCCACCCAGGCGCCCCGATATTATTCATTTTTACAGAAAAGGAAACAATACAGTTGTGAGTCTCAAATTAGAGGGCAGGAAAACAGACCAAACTTTAAAGTACAAAAATATTATTGCTAAGCAGTTTCAAGGTAAAGTGGAATAGGGTGAGATTCAACCTTTATTTCAAAGGGACAGGATCCATCATTCTCATCCCAATTATTCATATTCTTTATATGATCCCACTTTCCTCATGCAATTCCCATTAGAGCTTAATACCAACTCCAGCTGAGTTGGATGTGGGGAAAAGAATAACTTTTTGTAGCCCCAAGGCTCTGTCAGGCCACAGCACCAAGATCTCATAATGAGCCCATCCAGAGACAGCAAGTAAAGCAAGAAAGCCGAGCAGCAAGCTAAGGCCTCATGACCGTGCAGCAGAAACCACCTTCTCACATCCCACTTCAACACAATGCTGGGAAGTCCAGTTGGCTTCCTATCCTTGCTTCAACAGAAATCCATAAAATCCCAAGGTGAAGCAGACTTTTGCTTCTGTTACTAGTGTATTTCCTTGTTTTAGGTGCTTTATATTTATCTTCTACTGTTTTGCCCACCTTTTTTTCCCCTTTAAAACATTTTGAAACCATATGAACAAGGCATATAATACCATTTATCAAGTTAAGCTCACTCATCAGTGTTTTGTACTTTTTTCTTACAAGATCTTATTTTTAACCTTAGCTCTAACTTATGACTCCCGAGATCAAGAGTCCCATGCTCTACTGACTGAGCCAGCCGGGTGCCCCTTGTACTTTTTGATATACGGGTCTTACATCTTCTACCAGATTACCTAAGTATTTCACATTTTTTGGTGATGTTTTAAGTAGCATTCTAAAAATTCAATTTCTTCTTGGTATTGTTAGTATGCAAATACAATTCCTATTTGTATATTCATCTTGAATACACAATCTTCCTAAAGCCTATTTGTTACTAGCAGCTTTTTTTAAAAGCTTTTAGTTATCTATTTTATTATTTATTTATTTCACACAGAGAGAGAGAGAGCTCACAAGCAGGCAGAGAGGCAGGCAGAGAGAGAGGGGGAAGCAATCACCGCTGAGCAGAGAGCCCAATGCGGGGCTCGATCCCACGACCCTGAGATCATGACCTGAGCCGAAGGTAGAGAGGCTTAAACCACTGAGCCACCCAGGCGCCCCAGCAGCTTTTTTTGTAGTTCCGTCACAGTTTCTACATGGATAATCATGTTATCTGTGAAAAAGACATCTTTACTTCTTCCTTTCTTTTCTGGATGCCTTTTATTTCTTTTTCTTTCCCGACTGTACTGGCTAGAACCTCCAGGATGCTATTAAGTGCAAGTGGTGAGAACAGATATCGTTGTCTCATTCCTGACCTCAGAGAGAGGTCTTTCACCATTTAAATATAATGTTAGCTGGAGGTTTGTTTGTTTGCAAATGACTTTTACCAGGCTGAAAAAGGTCTCTTTTATTCCTAGTCTGAGAGTTTTCATCAGGATTGGAGATTAGATTATGTTCAGTGCTTTGTCCATGTCTACTGAGATTGATTTTTAGTTTGTTAAAATGGTGAATTATATTAGTTTTTGAAGATTACATCAACCCTGAATATTTGGAATAAACCTCACTTGTTCATGGTTTTATCCTTTTATATACTGTTGGTTTCAATTAACTAAAATACTTTTTAAGGTTTTTGCATTTCTGTTCAAGAGGGATATTGCTTTGTGGTTTTCTTGTAACGCCTGTCTGGTTGTGGTGTCAGGGTAATAACTTTGCATACAGTGAGTTGGGGATATTCCTTTCACTCAAAGTTTTTGGAAGAATGTGTGTAGAACTGGTATTACTGCTTCCTTAAATGCCTGGTCCTGGACCTTTCCTTTGCAGATAAGTTTAACTACAATTTCAATTTCTGTAATAGATATAGAGTTAAGACTGCTCCTGAGTGAGATTTGGTAGTTTGTCTTTCAAGGAATTTTTCCATTTCGCTTAAGTTAACAGATTTACTGGCATAAAGGTTCTCAGAATATTCCTTATTTTCTGGGGCACCTCCAACTCTTGGTTTCAGCTCAGGTCATGATCTCAGGGTCCTGATATTGAGTCCCACAATGGGCTCCGTGCTCACCATGGAATCTGCTTTAAGCTTTTCTCTCTCTCTGCCCCTGTCTGTGCTCTCTTTGAAAACAAATAAATCTTTTTAAAAAGAAATTCTTTATTTTCCTTTTATAACATAAGCTTATTTTATAATAAAGTATTGACTAGCTCATTGTAATTCACTGAACACTGAACTGAAAGTGAAAAAGAGAATGGTTGCAATGGTTGTTTAGGTACAGAATGGTTGTAAGTGTATTGGTTGTTTACTCTCATAACTTCATGGCTGCCTGGGAGCTTCGGCTTGCTGCTACTGCCCAGTATCACAAGAGAGTACTGTATCACGTATCACTTGCATGGGAAAATATCAACTTTCAAAATGTGAAATATCAGTTCTGGGCGCCTGAGTGGCTCAGTGGGTTAAGCCGCTGCCTTCGGCTCAGGTCATGATCTCAGGGTCCTGGGACCGAGTCCCACATCGGGCTCTCTGCTCAGTGGGGAGCCTGCTTCCCTCTCTCTCTCTCTGCCTGCCTCTCTGTCTACTGTGATCTCTCTCTGTCAAATAAATAAATTTTTTAAAAAAGGAAAGAAATATCAGTTCTAAAAGTGTATTGCTTTCACACCATGACAAAGTTTTTCAATCATAAACTGAATCGTCATAAGTCAGGGACTATCTGTATAGGCATGTAGTGCTATAAATTACCCCAAGTACTGCTTTAGTGACATCCCACCAATTCTGATAGGTTGTTTTCATTTTCTTCCAGTTCCTAAAACTTTCTAATTTCCATTTTGATTTATCCTTTTATCTATGGGTTATTTAGAAGTATTATTTACTTTCCAGGGGTGCCTGGGTGGCTTAGTCAGTTAAGTATCTGACTCTTTATCTCAGCTCAGGTCTTAATCTTGGGATGATGAGTTCAAGCCCCATGCTGGGCGCATGTAGCCCACTTAAAAAAAAAAAAAGAGGACGCCTGGGTGGCTCAGTTGGTTAAGCGGCTGCCTTCAGCTCAGGTCATGATCCCAGTGTCCTGGGATGGAGTCCCACATCGGGCTCCTTGCTCGGCAGGGAGCCTGCTTCTCCCTCTGCCTCTGCCTGCCACTCTGCTCGCTCTCTCTCTCTCCCTCTCTCTCTCTGATAAATAAATTTTAAAAAAAATTTAAAAAAAAAAGAAAGAAAGGAAGTATCACTTACTTTCTAAATATTTTTGGATTTTCCAGAAATCTTTCTGCAACTGATTCCATCATGGTCATAGAACATAATTTGTAGGACTTGAATCCTTTTAAATTTATTGAGGCTTTTTAAAAATGGACCATAATATGGTCTATCTTGGAAGGATGTACACTTGAAAATAATGTACATTCTACTATTGCTAGGTGGAGTGTTCTACCAGGTCTAGTTTTAATTAGGTTAAGTTGATTAATAGTTGTTTCAAATATTGCTTATTTTCTGTTTACTTGTTCTCTCAGTTCAGAGTTGTATTGTGAATTTATTTAGTTTTGCTTCTATTCTATTTTTTTTATTTCATGTATTTTAAAACTGTTATTCAAGCATAAATGTTTATGATTATAGTGTCCTTTTGATCGAGCTCTTCATCATTACGATATTACTTTCTCTATTGCAGGTAATACTCTTTGTATTTGATGTTAAACAATGTTGTTACTACAGCTTTTTTTGTTAATTTTTTTTAAAAAGATTTATTTATTTGAGAGAGAGCGAGTGTGTGAGCAAGAAAGAGAGAGAGCATGAGCAAGGGGGAGGGTCAGAGGGAGAAGCACCCTCCCGTTGGGCAGAGCCCAACTCAGCGCTTGATCCCAAGAAGCCGGGATCATGACCTGAGCCAAAGGCAGATGCTTCACTGATTGAGCCACCCAGGCACCCTTTGACTGTGTTAACATGGTATAATTTTTCAGATATTTTTGATATGTTTAAGTCTGTCATCTTATATTTATATTCTATTTGAGCCATCTGTTCTTTGTTCTTTCTTACTGTCTTTAAAACAGTTAATAGAGTATTTTTATGATTCCTTTTTATCTTGTTTGTTGGCTTATTAGCTATAATTCTTTGTAATGTAAGTGGCTGTGTTAAAAGTATATAGTATTCATCTTTAACATATCACACCCCTTTCACAAAAAATATAAGAACTTTACAATAGTATATTTCCATTTCTCTCCTTTTGGCCTTTAGTCTATATTGCCATGCATTTTATTTTTACGTATGTTATAAATCCCATGATACACTCATTTTTGTTTAAAGAGTCAATTATCTTTAAAAAAGATTTATATAATAAGAAAAAAAATTTATCTACATAGTTACTATTTCTAGTCTTTTTCACTCCTTTATATGGAACTAGATTTCCAACTGGCATCATTTTTCTTTTGCCTGAATGACTTCTTTTAACATTTCTGGTTGTGTGGGTCTGATGAATTCAGCTTTTTTACATCTGAAAAACATCTACTTCACCTTCACTTTTGAAATATATTTTTATTAGGTATAAAATTGTAGGTTGACAGGTTTTTTTCCTGCCCCCAGTTCATAGCTTTAAAAAGGTTGCTCCATTATATTACCACTTGCATTATTATTTTTTTTAAGATTTTATTTATTTATTTGACAGACAGAGATCACAGGTAGGCAGAGAGGCAGGCAGAGAGAGAGGAGGAAGCAGGCTCCCCACAGAGCAGAGAGCCTGACGTGGGGCTTGATCCCAGGACCCTGGGATCATGACCCGAGCCGAAGGCAGAGGCTTTAACCCACTGAGCCACCCAGACGCCCCTATTATTTTTTTTTTTTTAATGAGAAATGGGATGTCATTCATATCTTTGTTCCTCTTTAGGAGTGTCTTTTCCTCTGGCTGCCTTTAAAATTTTCTCTTTATTACTGGTTTTGAGCAGTTTATCATGTGCCTTGGTGTATGCAGCAGTTGGGTCAAATCAGGAGACAGACATCACACAGATTAAAAGGAGAAATTTAAGACAAAGAATTAAAACTATAACAGAAGAGTAACTAAAAGAAATAAGAAAACCCTATATGGTAACCATAGCTGACTGAGAGTACCCATAAAGGACAAAATAGGAAAGGTTCAGATCTCATTGGAAGATGGTACGATTTAGCCCCCCTGGACAGGAGAGAAGTTTGCTGGTTTGGCCAGGCCAGAGGTAGTCCTGAGTTGCTGGGCAAAAATAAGCTACCCTCTGGAGGAAATGGGAAACAGGTAATCAGAAAGAATGACATGCAGTGTGTGGGTGGGGGTGGGGGGCTGTGAATGTCATTGGGGGCAGGAAGGCTTCAGAGCACAGGGCCACAGGAGAAGTTTCAATTTATGTTTTGAGAACACTGAAAAAAGGACAGGGGTGCAAACACTGCAGAAAGACCATGTTCTGGGGAAGGCTCCACCGGATATCCTCACACCCACTCCTCCAACACCCAGCCTTCACCAGAAACAGAGCTTTTGTCTCCTATAATGTCCCTCCAGCACCAGGGTCCTATATTAAGAAAGCTTAACACCATCCACTCAACTTTAAAGAATAAAGACTTAGAAGAATTCCTTTTTCTCAGAGCATAATACTGAAGGATGCATCTGAAGCCAAAAGATAGTAAACAGATAAATGAAAGTATAGTTTTCTTCATGTTTATGTTTGGGTTTCACTGAACTTCTTAGATCTGTAGGTTTATATTTTTTCTTTTCAAGATTTTATTTATTTGACAAAGATCACAAGTAGGCAGAGAGGCAGGCAGAGAGAGAGGAGGAAGCAGGCTCCCCACAGAGCAGAGAGCCTGATGTGGGGCTCGATCCCAGGATCTGGGATCATGACCTGAGCCAAAAGCAGAGGCTTTAACCCACTGAGCCACCCAGGCACCCTGTAGGTTTATATTTTCATTAAGTTTGGATAATTTTCAGCCATTATTTAAAATATTTTTTCTGTACCCCTTCTTTAGGAACTCCAAATACACATATATTAGGCCATGTAATGTTGTTCTAGAGCTTACTGATGCTCTTTTCTTTCTTTCTGCATTATTGTAGATAATTTCTATTATTATGCCTTCAAATTCCCTAATTTTTTCTTCTGCAGTGTCTAATCTGCTATTAATTTTATCTAGTGCATTTTTCATCTCAGACATTGTTGTTTCGTTTCTAGAAATTCTGCTTGGGTCTGTTTTATACCTCCCATGTCTCTACTTCCTTTTGAACATACAGAGTGCAAGTTATAACAACTCTTAATGTTATTCTCTAATTCTAATATCTGCATCAGCTCTGGGTGAGTTTCAATTGACTGATTACTTTCCTTATGATGGGTGTTTTCTTGACTCTTTGCATGCCTTTTATTAGATGCCAGACATTATAAATTTTACCTTGTAAGGTGCTGGATAATTTTGTATTCCTACAACTCTTCTTGAGCTTCATTCTGTGGTATAGTAAAGTTACCTGGACACAGTTGGATCCTTTTGAATCTTGCTTTTAAGTTTGTTAGGCAGGTCTAAAACACTATTCAGTCTTGAGCTTATTATTCCCTACTATTAACTCAAGGACTCTAATGCCTCATGAATTACAAAAGTCTTCAGTTTGGCTGGTAGTAACAGTGGCTATTGGTACTACTGTGTGAGAACTGGATACCATTCTTTCCAATCTCTTTGAAGCCCTTGTCTTAAGTAATTTGCTCAAATGCTTATGTTGGTCAATCTCTTCTGAGTGCTCAAGGGAGAACTTGTGCAGATCTCTGTGGTTCTGTGTATCTCTCGTCATTCTGGTACTCTGTTCCATGAACTGCAGTCACACTGGTCTCCCCGGACTCACAGCTCCATGTCAACTCAGGGAGTCTTTTGGGTTCTCCTTCAGTTCTTGCTCCTGATACCAGAGCCTGGAAACTCAAGGCAGAATGAAACAATTGGGACGCCTGGGTGGCTCAGTTGGTTGAGCGGCTGCCTTCGGCTCAGGTCACGATGCCAGCGTCCTGGGATCGAGTCCCACATCGGGCTCCTTGCTCGGCAGGGAGCCTGCTTCTCCCTCTGCCTCTGCCTGTGCTCGCTCGCTCGCTCTCCCTCTCTCTCTGACAAATAAATAAATTAAAAAAAAAAAAAGAATGAAACAATTGCAAGCTCACTTCTTTTGTTTGCCATCTCTCAGGGATCATGGTCCTTCATTTCCTGATGCCCAGTGTCTTGAAAACCATTGTTTCATACAGTTTACTATTTGTTTTGCTTTGTTTTTGAGTAGGCCCTATGCCTAACATGGGGCTTGAACCTATGACCCCAAGATCAAGAGTCACATGCTCTACTGACTGAGCCAGCCAGGAACACCAGTTTGTCTGGTTTTTTTAAGCAGGAAGGTAAATCTGTTTTCTGTTATTCCAGCTTGGCTGGAAATGGAAGTTACCAATATATCCCTTAAAGCTAATTAGAATCCACACATTGCATTTGATTCTTAGGTCTCTTAAGTCTCCAATTTTGGATAAATTCCCACCCTGTACCTCTTCAGTTTTTCTATGAAACTGAATAGACCCAGCCAGTTTTTCCTATAGGATGTCTACTTTTTATATGTGTCTCATTGCTTCCTTATAAAACCAATGAACTTGTTCCTCTAACTCAGGGCTGACAAATTTTCTTTAGAGATCCAGAAAGTAAATATTTTAGGCTTTGTGGGCCACATAATATCTTTCTCTGTCATATGCCCTTTTTTGTGTGTATTTTGTTGTTGTTTTTACAATTTAAAAATGTAAAAACCATCTTTAGCTCAAGGGTTACACAAAAACAAGCCTTGGGCTGGTTTGGCCTGATGGCTGGAGTTTGCTGACTCCTGCTCTCATCTCAGTATTACCTGCAAACTCAAGGTTAAACAAGTTCACACAAATGCATCACAGATGAAACTGTTTACCTTATACTGCATCTCAATGAGAAGCACATAATGTCTGGTTGTCCCACTATTTATTTATTTATTTTAAAGATTTATTTATTTGTCAGAGAGAGAGAGAGCACAGGCAGACAGAGTGGCAGGCAGAGGCAGAGGGAGAAGCAGGCTCCCTGCCGAGCAAGGAGCCCGATGTGGGACTCGATCCCAGGACGCTGGGATCATGACCCGAGCCGAAGGCAGCCACTTAACCAACTGAGCCACCCAGGCGTCCCTGTCCCACTATTTATGATGCCAAGACAGATCACTAGGTTAAGACGACCCTTTTACTGTAAAGTTGAAATAATCAAGTAATTTGTGGGGTGATATGTCCAGTTTTCTACCTTTTACCTAATTATTTTTATCGTCTAAGGTATTTTTGCCTGAATCAGTCATTTTCTCAGGAGTTGAAATGGTGGTTCTCTAATCATATCATTACTTACACAATTATTAGCTGGCATTCTTATGAAAGAGCATTCCATCATCACTTAGAGTTATTTGGTTACCCTAAAAAGAAGTGTTCCTGGAAAAACATTGAATTATCTCCTTTTATCAATATTTAGAGTAACGAGATAATATTAGAGGAATTTTTAAAAAAGATTTTATTTATTTATTTGTCAGAGAGAGAGAGCGCGCGCGAGAGAGCAAGCACAGGCAGAGAGAGTGGCAGACAGAGGGAGAAGCAGGCTCCCCGCCGAGCAAGGAGTCCGATGTGGGACTCAATCCCAGGATGCTGGGATCATGACCTGAGCTGAAGGCAGCCGCTTAACCAACTGAGCCACCAGGTGGGCCACCAGAGTCCCAATATTAGAGGAATTTTTAATGTTGACAATTGTGTGTGTGGGGAGCTTTCTCTTTTCTGAGTATTATGGACTCAGATTTTTTAATATTCATGTGTGTAAGCTAATTATAGCCATTATTCTCCCTAATGCTCCAGTTCTCCCAACTTTTACCAGTGGGACTTCCTTCTAGCAGATTTCTGCGTCCTTCTAAAAAAACTCCATTAGTTTATTTTGAACTGAAGTATAATTATTCCATTAGATTGTGAAAGCTTTCTTGTGACTAGCACAAGATGATGTCTCAGGCTCACCCTGTCAAGTTCCTACTACCTGGAATTAGTTGTTTTTCCAAAGGGCCCTATTTTTTTGTTTGTTTGTTTTTGTTTTTTTCCAGTAGGGAATGCTACTTAAAAAGTAAAATCTGGGCATTAGGGGTACTCATTATTACTAATATTTCATTGCTTCTAGGTCCTTTGAAGACGAAGCTAGGAATAAAAAATTCATGATGAATTGTACTAATACATTCTGATTTGGGCTTATCCATGCATCCTAACGCACGCAAAACAATCCTGTTTTGGCCTCTTCCCTGATTACTCAGTTATTTCTCATACCCATTCTCTTCCTAACATCACACTTGCTGTAACTATTGAAGTAATGCTTGCTAAATAAACACTGAGGTGCTACTACTTTTGTCCCTGAGTTGTATGATATTGCATGAGTTTAACCGTGAATCTCCCTGAACAAAAATGAAGGGATAATGTCTTTAAAATAATGTGTAGCAACATTTATTTGCTGAGCATGACTGTTATAATGCCACATCCGTTATTTACCTACAATATATTTTTTTAAGATTTTATTTATTTGGAAGAGAAAGAGATAGTGAGAAAAGAGCACAAGCAGGGGGCGGGGAGAGGGAGAAACATGCTCTCCAATGAGCAGGGAGTGTGATGGGGAGGATCGACCCCAGGACCCTGGGATCATGACCTGAACCAAAGGCAGACAACTAAAGGACTGAACCACCCAGGCACCCCTACCTATGAAATTAAAAAAAAAAAAAAAAAGATTTGAAAAAGAATTTTGTTTTCTGTATCATCAAATTTTATAACTTCTGAGCATAAGGCACTATGACTGACACTAGGGATACAAACGAGTCTAAGATGGTCTCTAATGTCACAACCTCTGGGCCTTTACGTCCAGTTGGTAAGACATAGCACGAGTACTAATACAAATGCAACTGCTGTTTACTACACCAGAAAATATGCAAAGGACTTTATACACAGTCGACAATCCTAATAGCTCTGCAAGGTATACAGTATGAATCTGCTTTTTTTTCCCTTAAGTAATCCCTATTTTTTCCAGATGAGGAAAATGTGCAATTGCAACTCTCTGAATCTCAGCATAGTTACTGATCAACAGAGCAAGAATAAACCCAGATTCATCTAGTGCCACAACATGAATCCACTTCACTATGCCACAGTGCCCCTTAGAAGGAGTGATGATGGATGAGATGTACCCTGACTTCAGCAAGGTTTAAGGTTTCTGCTTTCATTCCACATCACCTCCTTTCAGACACTGACTGTGCTACTTTTGTGAAAGAAGGGCTTACCTGTGAGGTTCCTCCAATAGCTTGTATCCCAGGGACTCCATTTTGTTAAATTCCTTTACCAATGAAGGAATTAAGATACTTATAGCATTGGCTGCTGATACTAAATTAGGCAAGAACAGCTGTCACCAATCCTGGCTTCACAACAGAATAGTAATTCTCATCCTTAGCCACACATTATAATCACCTGCTTTTAAAATCCTGATGCCCAGGGGCATCTGGCTGGCTCAGTCAGATGAGCATGGAGCTCCTGACCTTGGGGTTCAAGCCCCACGTCAGGTGTGGAGATTACTTAAATAAACCTATAAAAAATAAAATAAAATCCTGATGGCCAGGTCGCATCTCAGAGCAGTTAAATGAGAATCTTGGAGTGGGGGGGGCGGTTACCCAGCTCAAAAGTGATTCTGATTTGCATTCAGGGATGGACTCAGAGCTTTAGAACACAAGGATAACATTTGCTATGTGACTGATAAGTTGAGGGCAAGGAGAAGACTACTCCTTTACAAAAAAAGATAAAACTAAAAGAAATGGATAGATATAAACAGCAATTTTAAGTCAGCAAGAGGTATGGAAATAGGTGTTTCCAAGAATCCAGAGTCCATTCCAGGGTAGTTTGAGTAAAGGAGAGACTGTTGTTAAGTTAGCCTGGTTCAGGTTAAGTTAGCATCCTCACCTGTGTGGCTCCAGAGACAACACTTTCTATTAGGTCACACTGATTCCAAGTAGTGACAGCTGTCATTATGGGCCAAATGCTTGACATTTTTTCATACAACTTTAGGAGGCAAGCCTCTATTTTACAGATAATGCATAAAAACATACAAGACAGGTTATGTTTATTTCTAAATTTTTTAAAGATTTCATTTATTTTAGAGAGAGAGGTAGAGAAACCAGTGGGAGAGGAGAGAGAGGGACAAGTAGAGGCTTGATCCCACAACCCCAAGATCATAATCTGAGCTGAAATCGAGTCAGACATCCAACCAAATGAGCCACCCTTGTGCCCCAAGACAGCTTATATTTATTTCTAAGTAAGTTATCTAGACTAGTAGTTCCTGACCACGGATCCTTGGGGGACCTGTATTTCTGTAAGAATGCACACAAAGCACTGCCTGTAGATTGAATATATCCTATTGTTAAATGCTATTGTGATACCTTACAACCCAGCAATTGCACTACTGGGTATTTACCCCAAAGATACAAATGTAGTGATCCAAAGGGGTACCTGCACCCCAATGTTTATAGCAGCAATGTCCACAACAGCTAACGGAAAGAGCCTAGACGTCTATCAACAGACGAATGGAATAAGAAGATGTGCTGTGTATATACATATATATATATATAATGGATTATTGTGCAGCCATAAAAAAAATGAAATCTTGCCATTTGCAACAACATGGATGGAACTAGAGGGTAGCATGCTAAGTGAAATAAGTCAATAAGAGAAAGAGAATTATATGATCTCACTGATACATGGTATTTAAGAAACAAGGCAGAGGATCATAGGGGAAGAGAGGAAAAAAAAAGAAACAAGACCAGAGAGGGAGACAAACCATAAGAGACTCTTTTTTTTTTTTTAAAGATATTATTTATTTATTTGAGAGAGAGGCAGTGAGAGAGCATGAGTGAGGAGAAGGTCAGAGGGAGAAGCAGACTCCCCGTGGAGCTGGGAGCCCGATGCGGGACTCGATCCCGGGTCTCCGGGATCATGACCTGAGCCAAAGGCAGTCGTCCAACCAACTGAGCCACCCAGGCGTCCCTGAGACTCTTTTTTTTCCCTAAAGATTTTATTTATTTATTTGACAGACAGAGATCACAAGCAGGCAGAGAGAGAGAGGAGGAAGCAGGCTCCCCGCTGAGCAGAGAGCCCGATATGGGGCTCCATCCCAGGACTCTGGGATCACGACCCGAGCCGAAGGCAGAGGCTTTAACCCACTGAGCCACCCAGGCGCCCCCCATGAGAGACTCTTAATCTTAGGAAACAAACTGCGGGTTGCTGGAAGGGAGGGGGGCAGGAGGGATGGGGTGGTTAGGTGATGGATGTTGGGGAGGGTATGTGCTATGGCAAGCGCTGTGAATTGTGTAAGACTGATGATTCACAAACCTGTACCATGAAGCAAATAATACATTATTTAAAAAAACTGCAATTGTGATTACAGAATGTAAATCTAATATTATTAAATCATTAATAATGTATAATCTTTATACTTTTTATCAGTCTGCACATACTAAAACAACATCTATTATCATGTGAGAGTTAGCAACTTTTTTAATTTAAAAATTTTTAAAAAAGTTTAAGCCCCCCAACACAGGGCTCAAGCTCACCACCATGAGGGCAAGACCTGAGCTAAGACCAAGAATCAGACACTTGGAACATCTGTGTTGCTCAGTGGATTGAGTACCTGACTCTTGATTTTAGCTTCGGTCATGACCTCAGGGTTGTGGGATCAGACCTCACATCAGGCTCTACACACAGCATGGACAGAGTCTGCTTGTCCCTCATCCTGCTCACATGCTCTCAGGATCTTTCTCTTTCTCAAATAAATAAATAAAAACTTAAAAAAAAAGTTGGATGGTCAACCAACTGAGACACCCAAATGTCCCTGCAATTTTTTTTAATATTAGAAAGGGTTGTCTTGTGGAGAAACGGAAACCCTCCCTTGTCAGTGGGAGTGTAGAATGGTACTACAAGCCTTTTTGAAAACCAGTTTGGCAGGGTTTTGGGGGTTTTTTTTTTGGTCATTTTTATTAAGTTTTAAAAATTCCAGTATAGGTAAAATACTGTTATATTAGTTTCAGGTGTACAACATAGTGACTCAACAGTTCGATACATTCCTCAGTGCTCATCATGATAAGTGTACTCTTTAAACCCCTTCACTTATTTCACCCATTCCCTTCCCCACAAGCTCTGGTAACCACTGGTTTGTTCTTGGTTTGTCTTTTTTGTTTGTTTCTTAAATTTCCCATATGAGAGAAATCATATGGTATTTGTCTTTTTATGACTTATTTCACTTAGTATTATACTCTCTAGCTCCATCCATGTTGTCGCAAATGGCAAGATTTCATTCATTTTTATGGCTGAAAAATACCCCCCAAATATATATATATACCACATCTATCGATGGACACTTGGGCCGGTTCCATAATTTAGCTATTGTAAATAATGCTGAAATAAACATAGGGGTGCATATATTCTTTTGAATTAGTGGTTTGTTTGTTTTTTTTAATTCTTTGGGTAAATACCTAGCAGTGCAATCACTGGATCATAGGGTAGTTCTATTTTTAATTTTGTGAGGAACCTCCAGACTATTTCCCACAGTGGCTGCACCAGTTTGCATTCCCACCAACAGTGCATTAAGGTTCCTTTTTTCCCACATCCTCACAGTTCGGCAGCTTCTTAAACTCCTAGCTATCTACTTAAGAGAAACAAAAACATATGTCTACACAAAGGCTCATATATGAATATTCATAGCAGCACTATTCATAATAGTTGAAAACTAGAAATAATCCACATGTCCATCAATGGGTGAGTGAAAAAAATGCAGTATAGCTACATGACAGAATACTATTCAGCAATAAAAAGGAACTACTGATAGGTACTACAACACAAATGAACCTCACTATCACTATGCTAAGTGAAAGAAACCAGACACAAGAAAGCTATATGCTGATTACATTTATATGAAATATCCAGGGAAGGTAAATCAATACAGACAGAAAACAGATCAGTGTTTGCCTGGAGCTGAAGGTGGGGGTGGGGACTGACTACAAAAGAACATGGAGAACCTTTCTGGGCATGGGGTAGAGTTACAAAATGTTCTGAAACTGGATTGTGGTAACGGCTGCACAACTCTATTATAAATTTGCTAAAAATAACTGAATTGTACACTTCCAACAGGTGAGTTTTATAAAGTGTAAATTATACTTCAATGAGGGTATCCAAAAATATTGTAAAAGGTAATTGGTTATTTTTCTTTTTAGATTTGTTTATCTATTTCAGGGAGAGAGAGGAGCCCAAGCCTGTGCATGAGTAGGAGGAAAGGCAGAGGGAGATTTAAACAGACTCCCCTTTAAGCTGGATTCCGGGACCCCAAGATCATGACCTGCGCTGAGACCAAGAGCTGGATGCCTAACCGACTGAGTCACCCAGGTGCCCCTTGATTTGATTTTTATTTTTTAAAAGATTTTATTTATTTGAGAGAGAGAGATTGAGCAAGTGAGAGAGAGAGAATGCAGGAGCAGGGAAGATGGAGAAACAGACTCCCCACTGAGCAGGGAGTCCAATGCGGGGCTTGATCTCAGGTCCCCGGTATCATGACCTAAGTGAAAGGCAGATGCTTAACCAACTGAGCCACCCAGATGCCCCTTGATTTGATTTTTATTTTTTAATTAATTAATTAATTTGACAGAGAGAGATCACAGTAGACAGAGAAGCAGGCAGAGAGAGAGGGAAGCAGACTCCCTGCTGAGCAGAGAGCCCGATGTGGGACTCGATCCCAGGACCCCGAGATCATGACCTGAGCCGAAGGCAGCGGCTTAACCCACTGAGCTACCCAGATGCCCCTTGATTTGATTTTTAAAAGGCAAGGGTCCTCATGCTGAAAAACTGGAAGCTAGTGACATAGAGAATGGTGAAGGAATTTAACAAGGGTGAGTGTACATTTGGTGATCATTTTGCAATATATACAAATATCAAATCATTATGTTATACACCTGAAACTAACATGTGTCAATATTATTTCAACAATTTTTTAAAAAAATAAATAAGTAAAATACTTCCTAAGGGAAAAAAGAGTGTACATTAAAGGAAGTAAAATATTAATTCTCCAGGTGCATAAAATCTATCAGTAAACACTCAAATTGTTACATACTTGGACCACAGAACTACGTTATATGTTTCCTTGACTTATAAATATGGTTCTAATACTTACTAAACATCTGTATTTCATACAAGGTGCTCTGCCCTCTGTGGGAGGTGCACTGAGTGCACAGCCCTTGATGGAACAGAGTGAAGTACATGAATCAACCATAATAGATGGCTGTCACTTATGATGTAAGTGACAAAAGAAGGGCACTTAAGTGCTCTTGCTGGTTAGTAGAAGGAGAAATGAAAACAGGCTCAGGAAGAAGAACAAAGGCCTCATGAAGGAAGTGGCAATTACCCTTGGTCTTAAAGACTGGGGGAAAATTCCAGCAGGTGGCCTGGGTGGCTCAGTGGGTTAAAGCCTCTGCCTTCGGCTCAGGTCATGATCCCAGGGTCCTGGGATCGAGCCCCGCATCGGGCTCTCTGCTCAACAGGGAGCCTGCTTCCTCCTCTCTCTCTGCCTACTTGTGATCTCTGTCAAATAAATAAATAAAATCTTAAAATAAAAAAAAAAAGACTGGGGAAAATTCCAGCAGGTGGCAATGGGAGGAGACAACATGAAGTGGGAAACCACAGGACATCCTCAGGAAACAGGCCAATGTGGCTGAAGCATGGGACTCAAAAAGAAAGGTAATGGAAGACAAGGCTGGAAATGTGTAGTAGGCCCGATGGTACAGGGCTTTGATACCCATACCATAGGTATCATACCATGGTATGGAGCCCCATACCATGGAGCCCCAACTTCGTTTAGTAAGCAAAGGAGGAGCTCCTGAAGAAAATGAGTTGTCTGAAAAGTCCATGGATGAAGGTCATCTGACAATGGGAGAAAATGGAGGGGCAGAGCATAAAGGCAGGGAGATACATACGGGATTACTTCATGGAGTTCAGAGAGCCTCAACAGGGGATATGGCGGTGAGAAGAGAAAGGAGGGGGCAAACCCTGAGGTCCTAGGAAAGAGGGGAGGTTCACCTTGTATTATACTTCATCTTTTGAGGGCTACTGCTTTGCTGCTTATCCCGACTCTCAGGGATTTTGTCTGTGTCTCCTGCTGACAGTTAAAATCCATAACTGATATCTTTGGCAATCTGTGTTTCAGAAGACACATTTTCATTCATTCTGGTTTTTTCCCAAACAAAAGGATTCTATTTGGTAAATAAATTCCTTTCATTTTGGAAAGCACCACCATTCAAGGGATAACTTTTTTTTTTTTTTAAGATTTTATTTATTTATTTTGAGAGAGAAAGAGACAGAGACAGAGAACATGAGCAGGAAGGAGGAGCAGAAGGAGAGGGACAAGCAGACTGCACTGAGCACAGAGTTGTACAGGGGAGGCAGGGGTTATCTCACGATCCTACAACCCTGAGGTCATGACCTGAGCCAAGATCAAGAGTCGGAGCTTAACCAACTAAGCCACCCAGTCTTCCCAACTTTTTTTTTTTTTTAAGATTTACTTGAGAGCGAGCGAGCATGTAACTGAGTGAGCATGCACACATGGAGGAGGGACAGACAGAGTCTTAAGCAGACTCCCCGCTGAGTGCAGAGCCATGCAGGGCTCAATCTCACAACCCTGAGATCATGACCCGAGCCAAAATCAAGGGATGGACACCTAATCGACTGAGCCAGCCAGGGACCCCAAGGGACGAATTTTTAATTCAAATTCTGCAGGCTTTAAAATAGGACGTTAGGGGCGCCTGGGTGGCTCAGTGGGTTAAAGCCTCTGCCTTTGGCTCAGGTCATGACCCTGGGATCCTGGGATTGAGCCCCGCATTGGGCTCTCTGCTCAGCAAGGAGCCTGCTTCCTCCTCTCTCTCTGCCTGCCTCTCTGCCTACTTGTGATTTCTGTCTGTCAAATGAACAAAATCTTTAAAAAAAAATAAATAAAAGAAAAAAAATAAAATAGGACGTTAATTTTGAAATACTAGCCTCAATCCTATGCTATGTTGAACTTCAATCTGGTTTTGAGGAATAAGTCAAATAGTTAAGTAGACCACAAGGCTTTGAATTTACATGAAATAAAAATTGGTATACTCTTAACAGAGTTCCTATTAAACACTGAAATTCCTCTTTAACATTTACCAGCTTTTTAAGCAAACAAACGGCATAAAACAAAATACTATTTAAGTAAACAGAATTATTTTTACCGCAAATATTTTAAAATCTGTTTTTTAACAGACTTTTTATAACACATTTGCGTAAGCCACAGCTTTACTTGCTCTGTGACCTTAGATGAGTCACATCCTCTTAAGGCCTTAGTTTTTTCTTCAACTGTGAGATCAAACAGACTGGGTAGCAGCTAAATAACATGGGTTAAATTGACCTTCAACTATGGTAATATAAAAGGGTTCTCACTAACTTAAAACATTATGTTAGAAATCCAAAGTCAAATTAGTAATTGCCTACTCTTTTAGTGTTTAGAACATATCAAGAAGCCTTTCATCCATTACAGCCATGTGTATGGCACTATAGTATTCATTGTTGGGGACAGAAACAAGTTAAAGATAGTCCCTGCCATCATGTAGTCTAAATCACAGAAGGGGGTGCCTGGGTGGCTCAGTCAGTTAAGCATCTGCCTTCGGCTCAGGTCATGATCCCAGGGTTCTGGGACTGAGTCCCGCATTGGGCTCCTTGCTCAGCGGAGAGCCTGCTTCTCCCTCTGCTTGTCACTCCCTCCGCTTGTACACTCAAAGTCTCTCTCTCTCTCTCTCTCCCTGAAAAATCAATAAATAAAATCTTAAAAAAAAAAGAAGAAAAACAAATAAAACCATGTGTGGTATTAAATGGCAATAAAATTTAGACCACAGTCTTCATCATTTAGATAAATTGAGTTTGACAAATAACATCCCCAAATGCCCCTAACCCTTGAGGGCAATGTCAAAAATCATGATTACATTCCATGGCTAACCCTCTCCAGAAGAGGCAGCCTGCTGATATGGAACATGCGCTGGACACAGTACGGCAGGTTTTCATTCATAGTTCATAATGTTAGTTTTACTTTTGTAAAATAATAATGGAAAAAAGTTCCTAAGAGATGGAGCATGTCCAGGATTCAGCTAATACCTCATTCCTCTAATTCGTATGTTAGAAGACATGGAATCGATATCCATTACTTAGACCTTTATCATTAACATAGAGGGAAAGCTAGATGCTAAAACATCTCTGACATCACAGTTACGTCTTGCCTGCACTCTGAGCTTGACCAGAACTGTGTCATAAGAGGAGGAATAACTGGTATCCATAGCAACATCACCAGGCAGGGACAGTGTAAAAAGCTGTAACCTAGCAACTGATGACGAGAGATGTGTGTAGGGGGAATTCTCCCAGTTCTGTAAATGACAAACATGCAGCACTGAATGCAACTGATAATACTAGGGCAATGTGGAAAATCTGACTTATTTGTAGAGGGTTGGGAATGTCAGCCTCTTAAAACCTCAGTACTATGCTGCATAATTTTTAAACAGGAAAAGCAAGCAGACATCTCCTCACTGCCCACAACAGCAGTCGTGTACAGGGAAAGTACCTTATGTGTCATGACTGAAATGGAAAATAAACTTCATTGCAGCACGAAACATCTCAGCCTCTCTCTAGTTCTCATTATATAGGGGCACTGAATTTTGGTGAGAGGGGGAAGCTGCCCCTGTTCCTAGAGAAGGATGGATAGGTTCTGTATGTAAAGAAGAAAGCATTACAAAGTTACTAGACTCATAACATACCATATGAGAATGTCGCCCTAAGAATCCTGTTTGGTTTTTTTGTTGTTTTTTTTTTTAATTTATTTGACAGAAAGAGATCACAAGTAGGCAGAGAGGCAGGCAGAGAGAGAGAGGGAAGCAGACTCTCTGTTCAGCAGAGAGCCCGATGTGGGGCTCAATCCTAGGACCCTGGGATCATGACCTGAGCCAAAGGCAGAGGCTTTAACCCACCGAGCCACCCAAGCGCCCTAAGAATCCTGTTTTTAACAGAGATCATACATACTTGTAGACATTTGGATAATGAAAGAAACATCTAGTTCAATCCCCTTGTTTTACTGACTCAGAAATTGAGACCCAGAGTGGGGATTTATGTAAGGTCAGAAAGTGACAGAGCATGGGCTAGAACTGAGGTCTTCTGTTTTCCAAGCCAATTCTTCCCATTAAAACATGATGTTACATTTTTTCCTTATGTTAACAGGAACATAAAACAGGACTTTATAGGAATAAGAAATAAATTTCTATTATTATTTTTATCTCTATTATGTACAGCCATTGAGATCTTGTGGTTTATCTTTTATAATAGTGTTATCCTACCTAATACAACCATGAATGGGTCTATCTAATCCCCAGATAATCTAAAAAATAAACCCACTTTTAAAACTTTTGATGATTCTGGATTAAGTCACAGCATCATAGGAATTTAGCCAAATCTGTGATTACCAGAGATCTTACCTTAGTACGAAAAAACACAACAGCTTCTCTGGAACAAAATGGTGTATGTGTTGGGGGACCTGGGTTCCTCAGTCACTTAAGTGTCTGACTCTTGATTTTGGCTCAAGTCATGATCTCATGGCCATGAGATCGAGCCCCAAGTTGGGCCCAGGGCTTAAGTTTCTCTCTCCTTCTCCCTTACCTCCACCTTTCTCTAAAATAAATAAATAAATCTTAAAACAAAACAAAGTAAAACAGTAGTTTTTCAAATTATGTGGGTTTTCTTGGTTTCAGGTTTTTTGGGGGGTTTTCTTTTTGCAGAACTCTTTTCCATATGAAATCTTTTTTTTTAAGATTTTATTTATTTATTTGACAGATAGAGATCACAAGTAGGCAGAGAGGCAGGCAGAGAAAGAGGAGGAAGCAGGCTCCCTGCCGAGCAGAGAGCCCGATGTGGGGCTCGATCCCAGGACCCTGAGATCATGACCAGAGCTGAAGGCAGAGGTTTTAACCCACTGAGCCACCCAGGTGCCCCTTCCATATGAAATCTTATGAGAAGCCTCAATAAACAGATATAGATAAAGGTAATCTTTTATTAATATTATTTTATAAATTTAAATGTATACAATTTTTAAACTCAGTAAGAACAATGAGGCTTTTAAAAAACAATTTAAAATTAGATGTAAGGATGACTGGCAGCTTTACTCTATATAATGTGGATTTCATTTTGATTTTAAAGTACTGAAAACTTACTCATCCAGTGAAGTAGCTACAGATGCTACCAGTTTTTACACAACTCACCTTGCAATGACATATGACAGACGGACAAGGACGTCTTGTCCATTGTCTCCACAAAGGCAAGTTAAGCTGGCAGCACAAACTGAGGTACCAAATACCTTTCATATATAAAACATAGCATCATCTATTTCAAGAGAGTACATGGTATCTGTTTTGGTAAGGCTCCCTCTCTCTCTCTGCCTGCCTCTCTGCCTACTTGTGATCTCTCTGTCAAATAAATAAATAAAATCTTAAAAAAAAAAAGATCTACTTCTACAGTGATTTCTCTGAATTTTGGGCCTTGCAACCTGCCAAATTTAGAGAATATGCCTAAATTCTAGGCTTTCCTCTTTTGAAAAAGATAACCAGAACTAGATACAATTGTAAATAACACAACCAAACTAAAGACTCCAGAATCAGGCATGGCTCTCTCTTTGGTAAATAATTAAGAACAGGTTCAAATAATCAAGACATGAATCCACTAATAAAAACACCCATATGCTGAAAGAATAAGCAATTACCACCCTAATGTGTTTAACCTACTAATTAGCAATAGTACCAATCTGGAAAAAGCTGGAAATGCTGTCTTCATAGTGGAGAGCTCCTAGATGCAGAAAAGCCCCTTTTCTGCTCTAGCTGAAGTGATACTCTCAACAGATCATTTCAGTCCTTTTAGTACACCCTTGATATAACAAACAGAAATGGCTAAAAGTCGATCCCCACCTTTGGATTCACTTTACTCAGTGACTCTGAAGTTAAGAGGCATACAAGATAATAATACCCAGCAAATATCAACTAAAAATTAAGTCAAGGAGATGGAAATGCATGTGAGGAGGTTTTTATTTTTGATCGATTACCCATCCTTGAAAATGTACAAAAACCTATCTTCAAGCCAGTGGTTAACCTGCAACCAGTGCAGGCATTGGGCAATGTCACTAAAGCTCTGATCCTCAGTTTCCTTATTTGTCAAATAAAGAATAATTAGCACTACTTCCTATCAGAGTAGGTACCATGAATGAATGTCATTTGGAAATTTAAATTACTATTATTAGGTTGGGAAATAATCTTGTTTTTCTAACATCTTTCAGGGATAGCCTGATTAAAAACTACCAAGTCTTTTTAAACAAAAACCTGTAAATAAGGTGGACTTTAAGAAGGAAACAAGTGGGACGACTGGGTGGCTCAGTTGGTTAAGTGTGTGCCTTCTGCTCAGGTCATAATCCCAGGGTCCCGGGATTGAGTCCTGCATCGGGCTCCCTGCTCAGCAGTGAGTCTGCTTCCCCCCCCTGCCTACTGCTCTCCCTACTTGTGTGCTCTCTTTCTCTGACAAATAAATAAAATCTTAAAAAAAATACAGCCCCAACCTCAAATGGTACAAAAGCATATTCAGGAATTAAAACTACTTTTGATGAGCAGCTGTTCACAGGAAAGGACTCTAGAAGCAAGGATGACTACATGTCACCCACCAGCATCAGAGCAACTGTGACACTAATGGCAACTATTTAAAAGCCTCTAACCCTGAGAAGGAAACCAGTAAGAAATTTGCTTCAAGAAGTGTGCCAGATGCAGAGCTTCGAATCCCAAATGAGCTGTTTAAAGAACAGGGATCTGTTTACTCTTCAGAGGAAAATTAGTCTTTTCAGGGAAGATTAGCTCCAGCTAGAATGCACACACTGTATTCTTCGTGTGTGGGGAAGATGTTAGAGGCAGACTGAGGAATACAGCTCTCAACAGGCAGGAAACAGACAAAGCACCTGTTTGCACCAACTTCCTCCCACATGTGTCACCTCAGACACCAACTCAGTAAGAGTGGCTCTTCTGGGAGCTTAGAGTGTGGGGGTGGATGAGAAGGAGACAAGGTGTCACAGAGGGCAGGGAGGCCAGGGAGGGGGAGTAGGCAATCATCAGAATACAGCTCCAGCCCCACTGATTGAGTCCACTTTTTTAAAAGATTTTATTTCTTTTTTATTTGAAAGAGAGAGAATGAGAAAGTGAGAGAATGAGTGGGGGGAACAGCAGGCAGAAGGAGAAGCAGACTCCCCGCTGAGCAGGGAGCCCAATTCGGGGCTCAATCCCAGGACCCTGGGTTCATGACCTGAACTGAAGGCAGCTGCTTAACTGACTGAGCCACCCAAGGGGACCTGATTAAGTCAATTCTTAGGTAACAACCTAACAAAGGGTACCAGAACCGAATCTTGGGTACTCAGAGAGCTCAGATGGGAGACTTCACTCAAAATTTCACCTCAGTATGACAGAATTCCCATTTTTCTACTAATGTGAAACTAACATGGATCTTTAAAGGGTAGCTCCAATTTACTAGTCCAAAAACAATTATTTGGTTTTATATTCCAATCTACCCCTCCTCTAGTCTCTGGTCTCTCAAGTGAATATGTTAATCACGCCACTACTCCTCTGGTAGCTTGACACAAACACCTAGCAGTCATTTTTTATTTTTCTTTCCTTACTCCCTTTCGCACATTTACTCACCCCATTAACAAGTCTTGTTGGTTCTACCTTCAGAACATACACCCAGTCTAACCCTTCTCTCCACATCCATAACCTACTATCAACTCTCCCCTTGGAGAGTCCCTTCAATGATCTCCATGGTTCACCCCTACAATCCATTCTCCCACAGCAGCTAATATCATCTTTTAAAAACAGTTATCAGGGTGCCTGGGTAGTTCAGTGGGTTAAGCCTCTGCCTTCGGCTCAGGTCAGGATCTCAGGGTCCTGGGATCAAGTCCCGAATCGGGCTCTCTGCTCGGCAGGGAGCCTGCTTCCTCCTCTCTCTCTGCCTGCCTCTCTGCCTACTTGTGATCTCTCTCTCAGTGTCAAATAGATAAATAAAATCTTTAAAAAAATAAAAACAGTTATCAATCAGGTCATGATGCTCCCCTGCCAAAACCAGATCACTAGCTTCGAAGCATACTGAATAAAATCCCAAATCTTTATCATGGCTTAGTAAAGCCCTGCATGATCTGGCAGCTGACCGTTCCTCTGACTTCATCTCCTTCATTCTTCTCAAGCTAACCATGACCCAGTCACATCAACCTGCCTTCCATTCATTCCTAGGCTTTTTTTTTCTTTTCTTTTAATCTGAGAGAGACAGAGAGAGAGAGAGAGAAAGAGAGCATGAGAGGAGAGATGTCAGAGGGAGAAGCAGGGAGCCCAACGTGGGCCTCAATCCCGGGACTCCAGGATCATGGCCTGAGCCGAAGGCAGTTGCTTTACCAAATGAGCCACCCAGGCGTCCCCATTCTTAGGCTTTTAAATGCCTGGAATATTCTTGCCCTCCTTTATATCTATCAGGTGTCTGTGCAAACCTCACCTCTTTAAAGTCTCCTTCTCAACAACCCTTTCCAAAATGCAGTTGTCCTTACAGCTGTTACTTTCTCCCCCTTACCTGGCTATATTTTATGTATAGCACTTATTGCTTCCTGATTTGTATTATTTATGTTTTTCTTTACCGTCAACCTCCTACATTATTTTAAAACAGGGAATTTAACTTCTTCACCGAACAGTGCTTCATACAGAACAGTGCTGTCATACATTGCAGGTACACACCATAAATATTTGTTGAATGACTTTTTCTTTTTATTACCAAATATATATAAAAACAGTTACATAAAACAAACATGCACCACTTAATAAGGAATTGTCAAGCAAACATCCATTTAATTACCACCAATGCCAAGAAGTAGGATATCCCAGAGGCCTCCTTCCCAAGCACCTTTCCATGACACGTTCCATGACAACCTTCTCCCCCTTCACTCCTCAGGCAACCATTATCCTCGATTTTGTGATTAAAAATTACCTCTTTTCTAGGGGCGCCTGGGTGGCTCAGTGGGTTAAAGCCTCTGCCTTCAGCTCAGGTCATGATCTCAAGGTCTTGGGATCGAGTCCCACATCGGGCTCTCTGCTGGGCGGGGAGCCTGCTTCCTCCTCTCTCTCTCTGCCTGCCTCTCTGCCTACTTGTGATCTCTCTCTGTCAAATAAATAAAATATTTTAAAAAATTACCTCAGTTTTCTTTATAGTTTTACTGCTTATATATGATAAGTCTGGGGGCACCTGGGTGGTTCAGTGGGTTAAGCCTCTGTCTTCGGCTCAGGTCATGATCTCAGGGTCCTGGGATCGAGCCCCGCATCGGGCTCTCTGCTCAGCGGGAAGCCTGCTTCCCCCTCTCTCTCTGCCCATCTCTCTGGCTACTTGTGATCTTTCTGTCAAATAAATAAACAAAAATCTTATCCTAGCTAGAGAAACTAAGCGTCAGGAAAGAATACCTCACTGGGTTCAAAATTTTAATAGACCTAGATTTCAAACTGCCTGGTTTCACCTGAACTACAAGTAAATCTTTGTTCCCTCACTTTAACATCCTGGCCACCAATCTTCAGATTATCATGCCAGATATCTCTTGGCCTAAGCCCTTCCAGTTTAAAATGCAGGCTTTGATTTCTCCTGGCCTTACACTAGGCCTAACT
Source organism: Mellivora capensis (assembly GCA_004024625.1). Lineage (NCBI taxonomy): Eukaryota > Metazoa > Chordata > Mammalia > Carnivora > Mustelidae > Mellivora > Mellivora capensis. Next base: position 41,748 of record PISX010011231.1, read on the forward strand.
TCCTATTAAATTCTTTTTATCCCCTTCCCTATCTGTGATTCTGTAATAATAATCTTTTTTGGTTTCATACACCTTTTGGAACAGCTCTTTTTGTATACTGCCCCCAATATTGCTTCTCCCTTTGGCACAACTAGTAATACCTGAAATCATAGTGACTAGGCACATGACCACAGCTCTGGTTGTGAGCAAGGAGAGAGAGATCTGTTAGAGACACTTACAGAGCTGCAGGTAAAAGGACTAATAGGGAAGGGCCTGTGAAAATAAAAGCCAAAATATAGCATAATACTGAAACAAGAAGGGGGAAAATAATGATTTTTTTTTTTTTTGAGAGAGAGAGAGAAGAGAGCACATGAGAGCAGAGGGGAGAGACAGAGGGAGGAGAGAGAGAATCTCAAGCAGACTCTGCTGAGTGCAGAGCCCAATGCAAGGTTCGGTCTCATGACTCTGAGATCATCAACTGAGGGGAAATCAAGAGTCTGGTGCATAACCAACTGAGCCATCCAGGCGCCCACAAATAATGACTTTTAAGGTGAATTCTCAAGAGTTTAGTACCCAGGGCACACAGAGAACTAACTATACATCCTCATGAGACTGTTCAAAAGCACTCACTATCAGCTTTCTAGGGGAAACCTCTGACTCCTCCACACTACAGACCATCTTAGGGTTCTAAGAATAGATAAGATGACAAGACAGTTGGAGGCAGTGAGGTTTATTGTCCAGAGTGTATGTACCCAGAAAGGGAAAAGGGGAGCCATAATGATACCCAAACCCAAATAATGGCTAATCCTCCCAGGAGACAACAAAGTTTTTTTGGATAAAATCTAAAATGCTGATTTCCTTCTCCATCAGCAAGGTCAGAGGACCACAGTGCCAGTCACTCAGAAACTGATGAACATAAAGACCACTGGAGAAACCACAGCACAAACACAAAACAACTTGCAGGCTTTAAGTCAATACACAAAGGCTCAGTGGGTGCCTGTGTGGCTCGTTGGGTAAGCATCTGCCTTAAGCTCAGGGCATGATCCCAGGGTCCTGGGATCGAGCCGCACACCAGGCTCCCTGCTCAGGGGGGAGCCTGCTTCCCCCTCTCCCTCTGCAGCTCCCCTTGACTGTGCTGTCAAATAAATAAATAAAACCTTTACAAAACTACATAAAACTCTGTCCATTCTGTAGTCACTCTTCTCGATTTATGGAAGATTGGGTTTTTATGTAGAAGGACTATCTATGAAGACAACACTTGATCTCTAGGCACCTGAGTCACCATTATCAGCAGCTTGCCTGTCACACTGTTGACGTCCATGGTCTCTTTGCCCACTGGTTTCCAAACAGCACACATACAGCCTAAGAACGCACCTGAAACAGCCAAGAGTACTTTTCCACAGAGTGCACGGAGAGGCAGCATATTTTTCAGAAAGTTATAGTTCTAAACATCTCTTTATTAGGTATGTTAGTTTGTCATTTAACAAAAAAACAACTTTTATCGGATGCTCACTCCGCCAGATACCTATTTACAAAAATAAGCCAGATGTGTATATCCAGACCACAGTCCCTTTTGCCCAAGAGTTTACAATCTAACAGCATCCATCAAAGAATGCATTCTCCCATCACTTCTATGGCTGATTCTTCACTCTGCAGGTCCCACCTCAAATGTTATCTCAGAGAGAAGCCTTCCCTACCTACCTCTCAGAATGTGTACCTTTTGGAGACAAAGTCTTTAGAGTAGTAATCAAATTATTTTTTTAAAGATTTTATTTATTTATTTGATAGACAGAGATCACAAGTAGACAGAGAGTCAGGCAGAGAGAGGAAGGGAAGCAGGCTCCCCGGTGAGCAGAGAACCCAACGTGGGGCTCGATCCCAAGACCCTGGGATCATGACCTGAGCTGAAGGCAGAGGCTTTAACCCACTGAGCCACCCAGGCGCCCCTAGAGTAGTAATCAAATTAAAATGCAGTTATTAGCTGGGCCCCAATCCAATATGTTGTTCTTATAAAGAGAGGAAATTTGGGAACAGAGAGTTACGTATGGGGGAAAGAGACACAAGACCCAAGGAGAAGACAGCCATCTATAAGCCAAGGAGCAAGATCTGGAACAGCTCCTTCCTCCATAGCCCTAGAAAGGAATCAACCCTTACAACACCTTGATTTTAGACTTCCAGCCTCCAGAACTGTGAGACAATACATTTCCTTTGTTTAAGCCACCCAGTCTGTGGTACTTTGTTATAGAAGCCCAGCAAACAAATACAGCTTTCTACAACTTTCTAAAATTAAAAAAAAAAAATTTTTTTTAAATTTATTTATTTGTCAGAGAGAGAGGGAGAGAGAGCGAGCGAGCACAGGCAGACAGAGTGGCAGGCAGAGGCAGAGGGAGAAGCAGGTTTCCCGCCGAGCAAGGAGCCTGATGTGGGGGACTCGATCCCAGGACGCCGGGATCATGACCTGAGCCAAAAGCAGCCGCTTAACCAACTGAGCCACCCAGGCGTCCCAACTTTCTAAAATTTTTAAGTTATCTTGGCTCTTCAGTCAAGAATAGATGTTGGGATTTTTTTTTTTTCATTAAAAAAATCCATATAGCATTAGAAATCCATGGGGAAATAAACAGTGTTGTAACAGTAACCCATATAGAAAACATAACTGTATTTCTATGTCATATCACACTACAAAGTTAAGCTCTAGATAAAGATCAAAATGTAAAAAGCTTGAAGTTTTTGTAATTAACATGGGAAAATATCTTTATGACTTGGAAAGCACAAAATAAAGCAGAACACAAAAGAAGAAATCATAAAGAAAATGATTAATAAATTTGACTTCAATGACAGGACACACTTCTGTTTAGTAGAAGACTCCATAAAAAAAGTGAAAATACGGGACGCCTGGGTGGCTCAGTTGGTTGGATGACTGCCTTCAGCTCAGGTCATGATCCCGGAGACCCGGGATCGAGTCCCGCATCAGGCTCCCAGCTCCACGGGGAGTCTGCTTCTCCCTCTGACCTTCTCCTCGCTCATGCTCTCTCACTGCCTCTCTCTCAAATAAATAAATAAAATCTTTAAAAAAAAAAAAAAGTGAAAATATAACAGTATCAAGCACCCGTAAAAACACACTTACACACCAATAAGAAAATAGGTGAAGGATACCAACAGGTGATTCACAGTAAACATAAACACAAAGATGCCCAGCCTCACTAGCAATTCATGAAATAAAAATTCAAACAATAATAATTAAAAAAAACCCACAACAGTAAAAATTCCATTTCACATACAAGTGACTGATTTTTAAAACTAGACAGTAAGCAAGTGTTGGTGAAGATGTGGACTACCACACACACTGGCGCTCACGCACACTGCTAGGTAAGAATGTAAATTTGTACAATTTTGGAGAGTCATTTGGCAAGATCTCATGAAGCTGAAGAGGTCTTTACTCTTGGACCAAACAATTCCACTCCTAGATTTACCAGAGTAACTCAAATATATGTGCAGAAGAAGGAAAGGTACAAGAATAGTCATATACATATTCCTATATGCTATAGGAAAGTGTGAAATAATTAAAAATTGGGAAAAACTTAAACGTTTATCAACAAAAGAATGAAAACTATATTGTACTATATCTGCACAATCAAATAATAATTGACTGAAATAAATGAACTGGAACTGCGTTTATTAATATAGGTCAATTCCTAAAACACAACCTTAAGCCAAAAGAATGAGGTATAGAATGATATGAATATGGTGCTGGCATTTATTAAATGCTTGAAATGAGGAAAAATTATTACACATTGTTAATGGATATAGTATACATAATGGAATACATGCTTATATGCATGCACACATGTGTGCGTATGTATAATATAAACACATGAGTAGGAAGAAGAGTAAATAGAAAAATGGAGAAGACATGGGACCATCAAAGGTTATCAATTACATTTTATCTCTTAAAAAAATCTGAATATGACAAAAATGTTAACATTTTACAAAGGTGGATTTGTATTATTCTCTGCAGTTTTCTGTGTGCTTTAAGTATGTCATGGTTTTTTATCTTTTAAAAAAGATTTTATTTATTTATTTATCAGAGAGAGAGAGCATGCAAGCACAAGCAGGGGGAGGGGCAGAAGAAGAAGGAAAAGTAGACTCCCTGTGGAGCAGGGAGCCCAACATGGGGCTCGATCCCAGAACCCTGGGATCTTGACCTGACCCAAAGGCAGATGCTCAACCGACTGAGCCACCCAGGCAGCCTGTCATGGTTTTTAAAATGGAAATGCAAAAATCTATATAATTATCCAAAAATTATAACCCAGCACATAATATACAGTCACTAAGACGGGGTATATTCAGTCCTGCAGTCTGAAGCCCTGACCCCTTGTAGAGAAAATGGGATTAGGATTAAGCATATGGTTCTGCTGTTGGTAGGTTTATGGGTGAGGGAAGGAGGGGGAGAAAAGGTACAGACGGTATTTCATGTATAAGACTGTAGAGGAAAAGTGTAAGAAAATTTCCTAGCCACTTCCTACAAGTTCTAAAACTATGTATTTCTGGGAAAGAAAACTTCAGTAGCCCCTAAGCAATTTTAAATCCTCCCCCTCTTTTTTTTTTTAAAGACAAAATCAATCATTTTTCCTATGCTTTGGTCAACAAGTGCTCAAGTCTAAACTTAGTGTTTAACAAGGTCATGTGAGCAGTTTTTTTAGTACAACCTGTGGAAATGACTTATCTCTTACCGAAGTTTCTAATACTACTGAGATTCATTTTGAAAATATCTTACGTCTACTGCTTCAGAAGGCTGAAAAGGCTAAAGAAGCTTATTACTGATATCATTATTATTATGAACCCAACTATTTCTACACTGTTCAAATCACTATTTTGATGTGTCCTACATGCAAGCTCCAAGAAGTTTCCACAGTGCCTGAACTGTGGTATAAGCTGTAGCAGCTTAAATTAGTGGATGATCACTTTAGAACACTTTAACACTGATCAGAACACTCTGTTGTCTTTGCTGCTGCTATTGGGAAGAAAATCATCTGGGGGCACTGGAGGATTCTGCTGTAATGCTAGTGAAAAGTACTGTATTAGGTATCAGAAGGATTCTCAAAAGACCTCCCCTCTAAGGTTTACATGAAAATATTCTTCTTAGGCGACAAGCATGGCCCATGTCTCTCCTCTTCACTTCCTGAAAGCAAGGCCCACTGTATTCTTTCTTCTTTTGAGGTAGGATGTTAAGTATCTAACATGCTCCCATTAAACCGTGTCAATGCCATCGTGGTGTTACTTTCTAACTCAAAAAGTGAACTACACTTTCTCCAAATATGTCAGCCCGAGTTTCACAAAAATGAGACTCACAGAATCTTAGAAGCTAGAAGAGAATTTAGAGGGCGTTTTGTCCAAATGAACAAATAAACTGGAATAATGGTATCCCCAGAGTATATGAAGCAGTGTCCAAGGGATATGAGATGCCATAGAATGAACCTGACTCAACTCCTGGAAGGATCATTTTTACTCAAATAGTTCTGAGTAGAGATCTAACTGCAAGACAAAACATTTTCAGGAACTAAAATGGGGACACTCCAGATTCTTCTGCCATCAAGTTAGAATTTCAGTGTTTGACTAGATGCAGAATTCCCTTCTACGTGAAGAAGACATGATAATTATAAATAATGGCTACTATTTACTGAGCACTTACAATATGCCAGGCACTGTGGTCAGAGTTTTACATATATTATCTCATTTAATCCTCCTAACACTATCAGGCAATAGTAGTAATTGTTTCTATTTTACAAAGGAGGAAACTAAGCTTTAAAAAGGTGAAAAAACTTGCCCATGTTCACCCAGGTAGTAAACAGCAGAGTTGGTGTTTGGCCCAGGGCTATCTGGCTCCAAAACCTGTGACCTTACTGCTGCCTCAGACATGTGAAACTGAGGCAGAGGGATCATAAGTCTTAAATCAGAAAAGCCTTAAATAGCCACGTGTCTTTCTGTCCAAGTTTTCCCAGCTATAAAATTAGAATACCTATCTCTTCCTTCATGATAAGAATCCAAAAGCTCATGGGATATATATATATGTGTGTATATATATATATGCATGCAGCATCCTATTTTAGAGCTAAAAAGAAGCTTGGTCTGGGCACCTGGGTGGTTCAGTCAGCTGTGTGTCAGCCTCTGGCTCAGGGCATGATCCCAGAATTCTGGGATCGAGCCCTACATGGGGCTCCCTGCACTGTGGAGAGCCTACTTCTCACTCTCCCTCTGCTGCCTCCCTCTCCCCACCTATTCTCCCTCTCTGTGTCAAATAAAGAAATAAATTTTTTTTAAAGATTTTATTCATTTATTTGACAGACAGAGATCACAAGTAGGCAAGAGAGACAGGCAGGGAGAGAGAGGAGGAAGGAGGCTCTCCGCGGAGCAGAGAGCCCAATGTGGGGCTCGATCCCAGGACCCTGGGATCATGACTCGAGCCGAAAGCAGAGGCTTTAACCCACTGAGCCACCCAGGTGCCCCAAGAAATAAAATATTTTTAAAAAAAGAACCCTGGTCACATAAAAACTTGTACATGAATATTTATGGTAACCTTATTCATAATAGTAAAAAAGTGGGAACAATCCAAATGTCCATCAACTAATGAATAAGCAAAATGTGTTATATCCATAGGATGGAATATTCTTCAGCCATAAAAATAAGATATTGATATATGCTACAATGCAGATGAACCTTGAAACAACATGCTAAGGGAAAGAAGCCAGTCACAAAGAATCTCATATATATGATTTCATTTATATGAAATGTCCAGAATAGGCAAATCCATAGAAACAGAGTGGTTATCAGGGGTCAGGGCATGGGGTAGGGGTTTAGGAGGAATACAGAGTGACTACTAATGGGTATAGGATTTTATTCTTTGGCGGGGGTTGAAATGTTCTATAATTAAATAGTGGTGATGGTTGCACAACTCTAACTATACTAAAATCCAGTGAATTTTATACCTTTAAAAAGTAAATGTTATGGTATGTGCATTATATCTCCATAGAGCTGTTATTAAAAAAAATTTGGTGTCTTCCTCAATTTCTTTCATGAGTACTTTATAGTTTTCTGAGTATAGATTTTTAGCCTCTTTGGTTAGGTTTATTCCTAGGTATCTTATAGTTTTGGGTGCAATTGTAAATGGGATTGACTCCTTAATTTCTCTTTCTT
>PISX010011231.1:49017-66691 GCA_004024625.1 Mellivora capensis
GATTGGGAGGGAGACAAACCATAAGTGACTCTTAATCTCACAAAACAAACTGAGGGTTGCTGGGGGGAGGGGGTCGGGAAAGGTGGGTGGGGTAATGGACATTGGGGAGGGTATGTGCTAGGGTTAGTGCTGTGAAGTGTGTAAACCTGGCGATTCACAGACATGTACCCCTGGGGATAAAAATTTGTTTATAAAAAAATAAAAATTAAAAAAAAAAAACAAACTTGGGAGGCCATGGTGGCAAAAGAAATATACTTAAAAATACTTTGGGGGTGCTTGGCAGGCTCAGTCTGAAGAGCATGTATCTCTTGATCTCGGGGCCATGAGTTTGAGCCCTGCACTGCGTATGATTACTAAAAAAATAAATAAACTTAAAAAAAAACCTTGGACAGAAGCATCACAGAAATATTATATTATACCTTAGATATCATACATTTCATGCTTATGAAGATATATTTATATACATCGTAACAAAGCCTGGCCTTCTACTACATCTCTCCTGGTTATCTTGTCCAAGGAGAATCTTAATTCACTTCAAAGTACTCAACTCCTCTAGTTTCTGAGTACCCATTTAATAAAATGCTAAAATACAATCTAAACTGGCTGCTGATGTAAACCCCAGGGGCTTGTCCTGCTTAAAAAGAGAAAGGGAAAAAGCCACAAAATTCACCAAGGGCCTATATTCAAGGCCAGAAAGGATAACAAGAATCTAGATCTAATGGAAATGATATCCCCCTATACCCTTTTGGGAACAGATTGTTAGGATTTTCTACAGAAAAATTAGGCAAAGGAACCTCAACTATAAAGGTACTGCTTTATTGAAACAACCATCAACATTGAAATCCTCACCTTCATAGAGTGCAGCATAATATAAACACATTATCTTACTTTCATCTCAACAATATTTGTATAAGGTACAGATTTTTACCCTCATTTTATAAGTAAGGAGAGTGAGGCACAAGCAAGGTCATCTAGTCAATGAGAAGCAGAGTTAAAGATTCAACATGCATGTAAATTCCAAGTTCTCTGCTCTTTCGCCATGTCATGTTAATATCTGCTTTTTCCCTTCATCTCTCTTGGCTACCTATCTGTCACCAGATCAGAGAGCAGAGTTGAGTTTGTTTCTGCTGACATTATTTTGTAACATGAACTTACCCCCAAGAAATAATTTCCCCTTTAATTGTTCTGGTTTGCTGTATTCCTTGCATAGGTATCCATAAGAAACACTTGCTCAGAATAAGTTTTAAGTCAATGCTGTTGAACAAATAAATAAATCTGGCTAGGTGTATCCAGTTAGTTTAATCTTTCATGAATAATGAATGAAGACTCCAAACCTAAAAAATCTTACAAAATCCCTTCCCAGTGGTTGCAAAAGGTTTTAGAACTGAGTCAGAAATGTTGCTACTGAATTGGCCTTAAAATGACTTCTTGAGGAACTGTCCAACTCTTCCCTTCCAGCCAATCAAATGATGATTTAATCCCCTAGATGGGAAGCCCACAGGCAAGATCTTTAGCTCTACTTATCATCTGGATTCTCACCTTTCGCACGAGTTCATATTTCCTGCAACTAGCTACTTTCCAAGTTATTAGGCATCTCTTTTTTCCCTTCCTTCTTCCTTACCTGTCTCCCTCCCTCTCCTCCCCACCTCCATTCTCCCCTCTACGTCTTCTTCCTTTTGCTAGTGGTAGCATTTACCTCACACTTCCTAATGAGACATGAAGGTACCCATGAGAAGTAACTATGACAAACTAATGAAATAACTTCACAGGGTATTACCCATTGAATTAGTGAAAATGCCAAGTATTTACCACGTGCTGCTCTAGCTATACCTTTTCCAAAGAACTAAGCAGACCTATGGGATAAAATCAGACTAGAAGTTCATTTTTCTTCTGATAACTGAAGAGTTAATAGTTTTATTTTCAACACATAAGAAGGACTGAAGTATATCATAAATCCAGCTCTTAATTTTCAAAAGTAGGTGGATTTAAAGACTAGGGCTTTAACAACATTCCTACATTTGTTAAAAAGGTATGTTCTGTATTTATTTATTTATTTATTTATTTAAAAGATTTTATTTATTTATTTGACAGAGAGATCACAAGTAGGCAGAGAGGCAGGCAGAGAGAGGGGAAGGGAAGCAGGCTCCCCGCTGAGCAGAGAGCCCGATGCGGGGCTCGATCCCAGGACCCTGGGATCATGACCTGAGCTGAAGGCGGAGGTTTTAACCCACTGAGCCACCCAGGAGCCCCTATGTTCTGTATTTAAATTAGATTTCTACCTATTCAGCCCTCAAACTCCTTCCTTGCAATAATTTCATAGTCTTGACCTTGGTTACTTAATTAATACTTCCATGACACCACCCTATAAAGATACAAGTAAAGAATTTTTACTTAATATGAAATGAACAAGTTTTAAACATAGATATGCGTATACCTCCTTTCACATTTGAATAATATGAAGAAATATACGTTCACAAATGTAACATCAATGAAAACCTTTAGCTCTAGTAATTTTCCCTAAGCTTTTCAGTTTAAGGATAGTACCATTTAATATTTGAACTAAATGCATTAACATAATTTTACCCATGGCAGACTTTCTCTAGGTAAGGAATCAGACTTTTAGAGCTTTCTGGAATGTCAGATATCATTAGGCACAATTCTTCCACTTTAAAAATGAAAAAACTCCCAAGTTAAGTGTTTGTCGTCAAAGTCTTACAGCTGACTAATGGCAGGTAAGGGATTTTGGCTCCTGACTCCCAGTTCACACAGCTAAAGTACTATAAGTGAAAAATATTTAATTTGTTGATATCAGCCAAAAAGGCAACAAAAATCAAAACTCCTCTTACCATATGTATGACTGACATCACACTGGTTTCAACTTTCAGTATTTCTGTACCATAAATTCTTAACTTGTGACTTACCCTGCTGAGTTGATCCAATAACCTCTGGTTCTGTTCTGATAATTCCTGGACAGCCCGTGTTTTTTCTCGATCTGCTTCCCGTAGATGAACCTGCTGCCTCTCCAACTCATCCTGAAGCTGTTTCACGTCACTCTCCAGCTCTGACACACGCCCTTCCCATTCCCCTTCTCGGTTCTCAAATCGTCTTCTCAGTTCGTGTTTCTCTTGTTCTAAGTGCTAGGTGAGAAGTGAAGAGGATTTAAAAACTGTTCAAAATTCACAGCCTTTTGCTTTTTTTCTCTTCTCACATTTTCCTAACTTTTCTTTTTCCCAGCCAGTCAGCACAACAAAACACTCTGCCACATGGGAAAAGTTGCCTATTTCACAGCTACAAAAACATTCCTTTCTTGCAAGGTAGGGAAGGTGCTAGATCCACAAACAGAATGCCATTCCTCTTTAAAATGCTTAATATTACTAAGTTTATTCTCATTCTTGAGAATGGATTGTGGACTTAGGAATTCACTTGAAATTGAACAAGTCATCCAATTAACTGGTGAACTATACATTTAAACAACTTAAGAGAGTCCTTAAGGCTTCTTTTGGAATCCTCTATTATGCTTGGCATAACACCAGGCACTTAGAATCAAGGAATTTTCAGAGATGAAAAGAACTCCAGAGATCCTTCAGATTAACCACCTTTTCTTACAAATGAGGTAACAGAAGATAAGAGGTCAAGTAACAAGCTCAAGGTCAATACTAGTAAAAGGCAGAGCTGGGATTTGTGTTTAAGTCATTGGACTCTGTTAGTGCTCTAAATCACAATTCAGTAAATATTTGTTGTGATATAAGGTATTATATTTTGATATCAAGCAAGTTCAGCTTCAGATCTGCTTTAAATCATGGCCTATTAGCCCTGCATATTTATTTCTGATCCATCTATTCATTCTTAACTACCTACTATGGGTCAGCCACTGTGCTGGGGACACAGTGAAAAGTAAAACAGACAGGGTCCTTGCATTTACGGAGCTTTCATTCTAGTGGGAGAGACTGGTAAAAGTAGAAAGTTGTGTGTGACAAATGGTATGCAGTAAAAATACAGATGGCTTGAAGTATCAGCTCAATAAAAAAGGATTCTTTTGAAGGAAGGAAGAGTATCTTTTTGTTTTTGTGAGACAAATACGGATGTCTCTTTACAGAGCCAAATACACTCTACTTAAAAAGCATACTATATACAAGAAAGCGAAGTCTGTATCCCACAGAGTATATTAAAAAGAAGTTAAAGCAATGGTCCTCAATTCGGGGGGCTCTCAGAAAAGCTCTGATATAATTGTTGTAAATATACCCTCCTGGACCTGAATCCCAAAGACTGTGATTTGTTAAGAATGGGATGAAGTCTAGACATGCATCTATCTGCCTATCTATATTGGCTCTACAGAAAATTCTGATGCACTGAAGGTTGATATCAAGCATTCTGATTGTTTCAACAAGCTAAGATGAGCATATGAATCTTCTTCAGAGTAGTCAGTCATCTTTTCTACTTGGGAAGGTATGCTCTTATTCTGTCCAAGTTCTCACTCTTTGAATATTTTTTGGAATGCTTCTTTTGGAAAGCCTTAAGGCCAGTGTATACTTAAACATGAAAATGAAAATCAGTCTGTTACTTCACATCTAATATGTGTCTAGAAAAGAGATCACTCCATTTCGTCCTGTCGTTTTATTCTTCTCTCTGCTCTGAATGACCTGCTGTTTCTTAAAGTCGAATTTGTCCCCAAAAGATGAAAACATGCCATCACAGAGCAATCAAAATATGCCAAAAAGATAAAACCAGTGATCTGAAATGAAAATTCTGATCACATTAGCAAAGGCAATTTTTACTGAAATAAATATATGGTCTCCCAGGTTGACCACTTCTGGGAGATAACTCACTTGGATATATAATCATTCCACTGTATTTGTTGAAAAAGTCAGATTATAGTTATATTTTATACAGCCTCAGTTTGGAGCATGCAGGGAAAGGAAGGACAAGGGAGGGACTTCTCATCAGCATGAGAACTTTCTGCTCTATGCTTCCCTCAACACTGCCAAACTCCAAAAATGAAAATGTTTTAGTCACTGTAGATACTTCAGAAAGATGAAATGCAGAAACAAATGCTAATTGCAAATCCTAAAATTGTGATACTTGGTTTTATTCAGTTTTTCCAAAATGAAAAAGATCGAGCAGAAGGCAACAGCAAGAACTCAGTAATCACAGTGTTACTGAGAGGCCAGATAAATTAGGCTTGTGTTCTAAAAGAACAGAGAGACTTAAAAATATTCAGCAAACAGCTGTTAGCGAGCAGCCCAACCAAGCAACTAAAACAATCCAATCCACTTGGAGTTGGGGGAGGGTTTGAGACAGGTGGTGCTGATCAGTCTATTCTGTCCTTAGAGTTCCCTGGTCATGTGACAAACTTCCTAATTCAGGTTTCCCTGAACACTGAAAAAAATCAATCAAGACTTTCCTATTAATGAACATATAGAATTTAGCCTTTTGTTCACTCAAAGAATGGTTCCCTAGAATTGTATTTTCAACTAAATGAAATTAACCAGTAAACTTTAGGGAGCATATTGGGACATGTGGAGGTAAGGGGTTATTCTGTTATTCATTTAATATGTTATATTTATTTTGTTATGCATTATTTTAGAAGTTAATATCTATACCTGAAACTAATAATGTTACATCGTGTGTTAACTATACCTCAATAAACAAAAGAAGGAAAGTTAACATCAAAACTGTCAAGGTCATCAAAAACAAGAAAAGTCTAAGAAAGTGCTACAGCAAAGAGGAGACTAAGATAGAAAAACTAAATGCAATGTACTCAGGATAGGATCCTGGAATAGAAAAAAAAATAGGTAAAGCCTAAGGAAATCTGAATAAACTAAGGAGTTGAGTTAACAACATATCAGTATTGAATTTTTTCATTATGGCAAGTATACCATAATATGTTAATAACAGAGGAAACTGGGTTTGTGCCATATGGAAACTTACTGTACTATCTTTCTGTGTTTTCTGTAAACCTGAAACCATTCTTAAAAAAAATAAAATTTATTGAAACCTCAGAAAAAAAAAAGTTAGTATCATTAGCCCATCTAAAATTGGTTGTTACAGAAAATGGATTTCTGCAAAGAATAAAAAGAAAACACCATCATTCTCCTAAGACTAGGATATACAATGAAAAAGTACTAATTTTTAAGTGGACCAAGCACTGAATACAAGGAAGGACCTCTGTGTTGCCTCCCCAAATCTACTAGTGGCTCTCATTATGTGATTATTTTCACTTTACTTGTTTGGTCCTTTAAAAACACTGTACTAAAATCATGAGAATTGGCCTAAAGGAGGGAGAAGAAAATGTAGTTGAGGGAAAAGACTACCTTTGCAGTAAGAGAAAATTCATTCTCAGCTAGAAAAGGAAAAAAGGGGATCTTGTATGTCAAAAATGTTTTTGAAAACTAAATATTTAATTTCTGAAGAAAAAAGTATATAAATAAATGCAAGTTACTGTCTTAGTTCATATTCTGGGAAAAAACTAAGGACCTAGTAGATATAAGATTTAAAAGCAAAAGGGCAGGGGTGTCTGGGTGGTTCAGTTGGTTAAGCCTCTGCTTTCAGCTCAGGTTATGATCCTAGTGGTCCTGGAATCGAGCCCCCACATTGGGCTCCCTGCTCAGCGGGGAGCCTGCTTCTCCCTCTCCTCCCTGCTTATGCTCTATCTCACTATCTCTCTTAAATAAATAAAATCTTTTAATTAAAAAAAAAAAAAGCAAAAGGGCTCACTGTAGACGCAGACTTTTTTTTTTAAAGTAGGCTCCACCCCCAGCATGGAGCCCAGTCATAGGGCCTCAACTCACCACCCAGAAATCAAGACCTGAGATGAGATCAAGAGTCCAGTGCTCAACAGACTGAGCCACCCAGGTGCCTCCAGAAGAAATACAGTTTAAAAAATAACTTTCAGGGCACCTGGGTGGCTCAGTTGGTTGAACAACTGCCTTTCGCTCAGGTCATGACCCTGGAATCCTGGGATTGAGTCCCACATCGGGCTCCCTACTCCGCAGGGAGTCTGCTTCTCCTGCTGACCTCCTACTCTCATGCTCTTTCTCTCTCAAATAAATAAAGTCTTTAAAAATTTTGAAATAAAATAAAATTTATAAAAAAATAATAAAAAATAACTTTGGGAGTAGGGCACCTAGTTAATGCAGTCAGTTAAGTGTGGGAGCCTTGGTTTTGACTAGGGTCTGATCTCAGGGTCCTGAGATGATGGGAGTCCTGCACAGAGCTCCAGGTTCTGCCTGGAGTCTGCTTGGGATTCTCTCTTCCTCGTCCTTGCCTGTGCCCCCTCACTCCTCATTCTCTCTAAAATACATAAATAAATCTTAAAAAAATAACTTCAGGGGTGCCTGGTTGGCTCAGTTGGTGAAGTATGGGACTCCTGGTCTTGGGTTGTGAGTTTGAGACCCAGAGTAGGCATAGAGATTACCTAAAAAATAAAATCTTAAGGGGCGCCTGGGTGGCTCAGTCAATTAAGCCGCTGACTCCTGATTTCTGCTCAGGTCACCATCTCAGGGTCCTAGATCAAACCCCACATTTGGCTCTGGCTCAGCAGGGAGTTTGCTTCAGCATTCTCACTCCCTCTGCATACCCCCCCACCCTGCTCTCTCTCCTTTCTCTCCTTAAAATAAATAAATCTTTATTTTTTTTTTAAGATTTTATATATTTATTTGTCAGAGAGAAAAGGGAACAGCAGGCAGAGAGAGAAGCAGGATCACTGTGGAGCAAGGAGCCTGATGTGGGTCTTGATCCCAGGACCCTGGGATTATGACCTGAGCAGAAGGCAGATGCTTAACTGACTGAGCCACCAAGGTGGCCCAAGAATAAATGAAATAAAATCTTAAAAAAACCCATAAAACTCTAGAACTCTAAGCATATGAAAATATAATTCAGTGAATGAATAAAATACAATATAATCAATTTAAGGGTGGGAAAAAGATGACCAAATCTTCCAGTCTTTCAAATTAATCTTCATTTTAACCTGATATAAAGCTAAAAAAAAAATTGTTATCCTTTAAAACATTAAAGACTTTAAATACTGTGCCTTTAAATGAGAGAGCAGTATAAAATCAAGACTTTATTTTTTAAATGACAAAACAAAATCTTAGGTTTGGCACACAAAATTGGGAAGATATTCAATATTAACTAATGAATAGGTAGGAAAAAAGTCTTGACAATGGCTTGTTTGTCCTGAAGTTAGAAAGGTGCTAATTTTGAAGTAGTAAGGGAACAGAGGGGACTAAAACAAGAGCAATCTCATTATTTAACAGTCAAGCCAACATTGTCTCAGAGTCCCCTCATGTGTTAATCTTTCAAACCAACCTGTGAGAAAATGTGTTTGGCTCCACTGACAGTTTCTGGAAAATTACAAATGCTTTTTAAAGGGCAAGTCCTCTACTCTTAAATATGTAATTGAAAATATAGCAGAGTTGTGGTATTAAACTTTAGACAGTATTTTGTCTAAACAGACATTCTAAAATCTAGGCTGCTTAAAAAATATACTGTGAGGAAAATTCACTTGCAAGTATCAAATGAAATCGTTCTCTATTAGGTTTCAATTAACAAGAATTAAAAGAAGGACTTAATTAAAACAAGGACCTAATGACAGTATCTTCATGAGATATTTTTAAATGTACTTCTTGAAAATACTAAAAATTCTTAATGATAATCTTCAAACATACCTTGAAGAAATAGTATAACTGAACCCTCCAATACTCATCCTCAGTAATGATTAATATTTGGCTTTTAAAAATAAACATTTTAGGCGCGCCTGGGTGGCTCAGTGGATTAAAGCCTCTGCCTTCCGCTCAGGTCATGATCCCAGGGTCTTGGGATCAAGCCCCGAATCGGGCTCTCTGCTCAGCAGGGAGCCTGCTTCCCCCTCTCTCTCTGCTGCCTCTCTGCCTACTTGTGATCTCTGTCAAATAAATAAATAAAATCTTAAAAAAAAACATTTTAAAAAAGTATACATAAGTTTACCATTATAACCATTTGTAAGTGTACAGTTGAGTAGTGTTAAGTACATTCACACTGTGGTGCAACCACAACCTCCAGAAATTAGAATAAATTTTTAACACTAGTGTTCATATGGTAACCTGTTGAGGAATGAAGATTTTATAAACTAGTTTAAGAGGTTTAAACTATTTATTACTGTCTGGTCAATAGCAAAAAGTTAAAGGTAATTTACTCTTTTACAACAGAATCTTTCTTGTTACACAATTTTAAAATCTTTTTCTTTTGTTGAAGAAATGTACAAAGGCTCCACATGGAACCCAGGATGTGTGTAATTGCACACTCAGGATTACTGAAATCTATCAGTAATCAAACTGACTGATATGATGTTCTTTTCAAGTTAGCTGTCTCTTCAACCAAGTCCCTCACTGAAGGAATTTCAAATCACAAGTATAAATCTCTACAGTAGTACTCTTATATAGAGTCATGTAACCAAATCCCATTTTCAAAAAAAAGCACCCTTTTATTTCTAGACCTCTACTTCAAGTGAAAATTAAACAATTCAATTCATTGGATTGCTTTTTGGCAGTCTACTTATAGGTTTCACAAAACCGCTTTTCAGAGAGATAATCTCAGGGGTTCATCAACTGGCAGACCTAGTTAACAGGCCAACTGAACTACAGGGCACTCACTGGTTTCCTTTTTTCCCCGATTTACTTTTGATATGTCACTAGACCACAAACACACTTAAATCTTATAACTGAAAAGCTTCTGAATCTTCATTCTGACTGTTCAACCAGTAGCAAAGATATGGAAACAGACTAGGGTCAATTTCAGACCTTATTCAGGACCCTACTATTCTCTTGTAACTAAGAATAAAAAGAACTGGTTGTAACCCAACTGGGAAACAATAGTAAAGGCACAGGCAGACAAAAATTCCACTGCCAGAGACGCCCCCCCACCTCCTTTTTAAAAGAAATCTCTTTAATTTAGAAAGGCTGGCATTCCATACCACTTTCAAGGCCCTTTTCCAGTAACGGGAAAGAACGGGCATAGCTCTGAGAAAGACTTCCGTCCAGAGAATTGGCAGAAATCTTACAGACACTTTAATAGGTATTTATAACAGTTAAAGTAATACAGTTCTGGGAGGTTGCATTTAGCCATGGAATTCTGCATGCATGAGGCTGGAACACAGAATTCTGTTTAAATACAAAATACACAGAAATGCCGAGGTCCAAATTAAATCCACTATCAACGGTCACATGCTGAGCCCAGGCTTGCCTGATTTCTGCAATGGAACCACATTTCCTAATCCCTGAGTATTTGAAGGCTATATAAAGCTCCTTTAGGGGCACTTGTTTCCCACAACTCTGAGCTGCCGGGAAGTTAAGACAAGGGCATCTGGAGGCCTTAACGCCAAAACGGGAAGGCTTTAGGCTAACACCCTGATTAGAGTTTAACTACTCTGAAAACCTGGAGCATATTTTAAATGCTTCCCGACTTCCTCATTTCTCTGTGTGCAGACATCACCTCAGCGCTGTATAAATTAGTCATACTGTAAGCTCTATTTTAGATGCAATGTACAGTACATATATAGAATGGCCCACAGCGGGGCTGGGGCTGTGCATGGACCCGTTTGCTGAAGTCAGGTGGATTCAACATTGTCCTGGTTTGATAACTGAAAACCCCCAGCCTATCCCTCCCCTCAGGTGGTTTTCTGTTGAGGTAGCGTGAGCAAGGAAAGAGTGGGGTGGGTGAGTGGCTCCCGAAGCTGCCGGGCGGGCTCTCCCTGCTTCCCACCCATCCCACGAGGGACGTCCTCACCTCCAGCTTGTCTGTCAGCTCCTTGTGCATCTGCTCGTACTGCCGGCTCATGTCCTGGTTCCTCTCGAGCAACGCCTTGCCCAGCCGGGCCGCCAACACCAGATCCTTCTCCTTTTGCCGGATTACCGACAGCAGCTCGGGATCTTGGGCGGGTGGCGGCTGCAGTCCGGACCCCTCGGGCGGAGGCCCGAGCTCGGCCTGAGAATGCTCCCCGGGGTCGGACGGCCGTTCCCCAGCCGCCAGCAGCGCCAGCTCCTCCTCTAACGCCAGTTCCAGCTCCCCGGGGCCCCCCGGGAAGGAAATGAGGGCGGCGGCGGCTGGACTCCCGACTGCGTCCGCGGCCGCGGCGGGCAGCTCCATGCAGCAGGCGCTGTCCGGCTCGGCGGGTGCTGAAGCGCGGCCGGCCAAGCCCAGGCAGAAGGCGGACATGGCCCGCGCGCGCGGAGCCCGCAGCGGTGCGGCCCGGCCGGCGCGCGCCAGGCTGCAGGGGGGAGGGGCCCCGCCGCGCCGCTCCGCGCCTCGCCCCGCGCCGCGGCACGCGCCCCCCGGGTCCCCGCGAGCCCTGGGCGCGGCGCGCGCCGGCCCGCCCCTCCCCCGCGCCCGCGGCACGCGCCCCCTCCCCCCGCCCCCGGGCTCAGCTGCTCGGCGCGCGCTGGGGAGAAGGTGGGGATGGCAGAGGGAAAGACTGAGGAAGGGAAGACCGAGGGGCGGCGAAGCGCGAGGGGAGGTAGCGAGGAACGCCGCTGCCGCTGAGTTTTCAGCCGCCCTGTTGCTGCTGCTGCTGCTGCTGCTGCCGCTGCCGCCGCCGGCCGGGCAGCGCCTCACGGGGCGGGCTGCGCTCCGCTGTGGCTGCGACGCTCGCTGCTGCTGCCGGCGGCCGCTCTCTGCAGCCGCGCTCCATGTCCCTCGGCTCGGCGGCAGCCCCAGCAGCAGCGGCGGCGGCGGCGGCTGCTGCAGGCGCCGAGGCGGCGGCTCCACATCGCGCGCCGCGCAGCCGGGCGAGCTCCTTCCTGCCTCCCTCAGCTCCTCCCGCTCACCGGGCCGGCCGCACCCCGCCCCGGGCTTCCGGCCGCTCCCCCTCTCCCCGCCCCTTGCCGGCGCCTGACGCGCGCCGGCACCTGTTCGCCGCGCCCGCGCGGGATTCGCCGGCTCGCGGGTCTCCTCAGAGGCGCCCAGGTGGCGCCGGCGGCCTTAACCCCTGCGCTGCCTCAAGCCCGGGGATGGCTGCGCGCGCCGCCTGGGGAGGTGGCTGGCGCATCCCTAACGGTCCGGGCGGCTTCCCGGCGCGGCCACGCCCCCCGGCCTCGGGCACACGTCGGGTGTGGGCCCGCCCCCAGCACGCTCACCTCGGGGTGTGGCCTCGCTCTCACCTCGGAGCACGGCCCCGCCCCCAGCCTCGTTCTCACCTCGGTGCGCGGCCCCGCCTCCGGGCTCGCGCCCACTCGTGGCCTGGGGCGTTTCTCCGAGTCCGGTGGAGATCAGTTTTCTCGCGCCTTACCTAGAGGACTGGGGACCTTCTTCCAAGGCCGAGCCCCGGCAGAGACCCGTGGTCATGGAATTTTGGTCTGGGCCCCCAACCTCAGAGCTAAACAGTCAGGAGAGGGAGCCCTCGAGAGCAGGAGGGGGAGGGATGACTTCAGAAACCAGGCATTTTAATGATGATGACTCAGGGATATGAGGGACCAGATGCCTTCAAGATCAAAAGCCCCGAAAGAAAGGGTTATGTTGAGAAAATAACGGAAAAAACTGCTCACCGATGGGAATATGAAACAGAATTGCCTTGATAATGACTTCTGTATGTTAGATCTTAATACGTGCCGTGTCTTGTGCTGAGTGCTTTGTACTCATTATCTTATAAACCTAACAAAAAAAAAAACCTATCAAGTAAGTGCTGTCGCTCTTTCCACTTTACAGGGAGGAAATTGAGGCATCGAGAGGTGGAGTTATCTGCCCACTAGATCACACCCAGGCAGGCTGACTCCAGGATTTTCATAAATCCTTATTCTTTACTTTCCTTGTACGTGAGAAGTCTCGAGGAAGAGAAACGGTAATTTGTGACCAAGATGTCCTGGGTGGATATAGAAGGTGGTAACAGGAAGCTTCCGGCAATGATCACAACAAGAATGGAAAAGCCTACTGGGAGACTCCAGGCAGTTCTTGCTCTGACCTCACTGGTGATGCTCTGTCTTCTATTTTCAGAAACAATCCCATCTGAAGCTAGAATTGGTCCCTATTCTTTCTTTTCTTTTCCTCTTGAATAACAACCCATTCTTGAGTTAGATCATAACTTTATCTTTTCATCACAGCGAGGTGGAAATTTCCGGACACCAAGAGACTGAAATGGGTCAAATGGCTTCTCCTGGTTTTTATTCTTTATTAAATTCAGAGTCTGTATTCTGGTGTATTCTGGTGTAGATGTGAGACTGAACCTCAGGTCTGGTTTTGTTTGTTGATTGGAGAGGAGACAGACAACTGAGGGATTCCCTCATAAATCGTAAAGCTAAATTTAGGAAGTCGACCAGGTACTGTTCCAACAGCAGTGGGTTGTTCTAACATTTTTTATTATGCCTCTTGAATAGAAATTGCGGACCCACGGTGAGAGCCAACTGCAACTCCCTTTGGTCTTTTTTGGTCACAAAAGGACAAATTTCTTCCTAATCTATTTTATAGAGAAACAAATATCAAGAGCAAACGGAATTCCTAATCAAAAAGAGTTTCAGAGGGGAAAAAAATCTTTCCAATGCCTTTAATGAAGCACATAAGTTACATATCTACACAAATAGTAATAGTATATAGGCATATAGATGTACAAAAAGGGGGGGGTCAGCGCTTTGTCTCTCCTTGATGCAGACTTGGCAGCCTATCTTTCCTGAAAGGTATTTTACTTGCCTTTCTTGAGCTCAATGGCTCTCCTCTATTAGACTTACCTTTTACTGTGAGAAAGAACTACAATTAACTCTAGCTCCTGACGATTCTTCTAAACAATGTTCCCCCACCTAAACAGACTAAGAGGTGATAACTTTCTATTATAGATTTGCCCTAAGCCCTATGTTTCTTAGGGCAAAGGAGACCAGCTCAAATTTAGAGAACTATTCAGAATCGTGGTTGTTACAGTTTTTGATCTCACAACCTCCTTATACTCTTAAAAATTACTGAGGATCTCAAAAACCTTTTTTGTAGGTTTAGATATTTATATTTACTTACATAGTAAAAACTAAAACTGAGAACATTTAAAAATATTAATTCATGGGGCACCTGGGTTGCTCAGTAGGTTAAGCATCTGGCTCTTGATCTCCACTCAGATTTCGGTTGTGAGTTCAAGCCCCACATTGGGCTCCACTCTGGGCATGGAGCCTACTTTAAATAAATAAATAAAGATACTTAGAATACATCTGTTACATGTTAATATAGTGTATTTTTATGAAAAAAATATATTCCCAAATAAAAAATGAGTGAGAAGAGTGCCGGTATTTTTCATTTTTACAAATGTTTTTAATATTTGGCTTAGTAATAGAAAATTGGATTTTTATATCTGCTTCTCCTTTTGATGTAGTGATATTTTGTTTAGATTGAAATATACAAAGTTGGGGCACCTGAGAGGCTCAGTCGGTTAAGCATCTGCCTTCAGCTCAGGTCATGATCCCGGCGTACTGAGGAAAATCTTAAAAAAAAAAAAAAAGGAAATATTAAAAAGGAAATCTGGTCTCACAAAGATGTAGTTGGGAAAAGAAGGAATATTTTAATAGCCTTTACAGATCACTGTGAATATTTCTCTTTGATATTACATTAAAACTTGGCAAGTAGTAGCTTCTTAAAAGTTAGTTGCCATGTGGAATCTAAAACATTATCAAGCAAATGCATTAATCTATATTTCATTTTGAATGTATCTTTTAGCCACGTATGACTGGCTCTGTAACAGCACATGTTGGTCATTTGAAAAATATCAGTTCAGTAAGCTCTATAAATCTTTCACATATTGTGACATGTCATTATAGTATATTTAAAAATCACAGTTACTAATATCATCACTGATCTCATCAGAAAAGTCTTCAAGTATTGGCAAGCTATCATGCTCAGTGAGGTGGCTATGAGTTTTTTGGAATTCTAATTTCCACTGAAAATCTCTGATCTTATCATTGGTACAATACTGTCAATTATTTTCCTTGAAGTAACAGGCTTGCTTCATTAATTTTTTAGAAACTCTCTGCCAGATACCCAAATCTGAATGCCATAGTTTGCCTTTCATTCATTCATTCAAGTAAGAAAGGCATTTCATGACCAATATGCCTATTTCAGCTCACAACTCAAATCGTGCTTCATCTCAAGGTGACCACTATACTTGGGCATACAGCGGAGTGCTTCATGGGTACTGCCCATTTTATCACATGGACTGTTATAAAAATATGTATGTACTTGCTTTGGTAGCACATATACTAAAAAGAGTTATACTCAAGGGGTCAGTATTTAATAAAAGTAAGACTAGCTTCCCCCCCACCCGCCCCAAGCACATGCTAGTGAAAAGAAACAGTGAACGCTTTTACCACTGTCTTGATTCATGCTAATGTATCAGTAGTGTTATCCACCAGTGTTTTCACACCATCAGGGCCAATGTTAATGCAGTGAAAAATGAAAATAGTTACTGATTAGATGATTAGTATTAAGAAATTAGTTTTGCTATTAATGAATAAAGTGAGAGTTACTAGCATTTCAATTATTATGAAAAGAGTGTTTATTGGGGCACCTGGGTGGCTCAGTGGGTTGAGCCTCTGCCTTTGGCTCGGATCGTGATTCCAGGGTCCTGGGATCCTGGGATCGAGCCTCCCATCGGGCTCTCTGCTTGCCAGGGAGCCTGCTTCCCACCCCACCTCCTCTGCCTGCCTCTCTGCCTACTTGTGATCTCTCTCTATCAAATAAATAAATCAAATATTTTTAAAAAATGTTTATTTTATAGATTCCCTGAAAGGGTCTTCGGGACTTTCTGGAGTTAGGGAATCACACGCTGTGTTGGTTTAGAGCCATTCAAAACCCTCAGGTCAGTCTTGACCTAGAAGAATGAACAAGTACCTTGCCTACATGGAAATTAGAGCCAGGACTCAAAACCCATCAAAGCAGAGTTATGAAAACCCTCAGGCTTCTCAGAATCTTATTGTTTAATTTATTCTGTGTCATACTAGATATGATAATATCCAAAATACATTTAGCATTGCATTCCTGACATCCTTTCTATGACATCTGATTTAATCCTCATAACTCCATGCTAGTATGGAACACCAATAAATACTACTACAGGAAACTGTGATGCTAGTGGTTTAGGCCTGTCTGACCTTAAAGTGCTTAATAACTATGCCTCACTTCACTTTTTTTTTAAGACTTTATTAATTTATTTGACAGACAGCGAGAGAAGGAACACAAGCAGGCAGAGTGGGACAGAAGAAACAGGCTCCCTGCTGAGTAGGGAGCCCGGTTTGGGGCTCGATCCCAGGACCCTGGGACCATAACTTGAGCCAGAGGCAGATGGTTAACCAACTGAGCCACCCAGGTTGTCTTATTTTACATTTTTATCATTTATATACTTCTTTAAATATATCTGCATTAACATTACTTTTGGTATCTCCATATTCTGGTTGAACTTGGGTACAACCCATCTTAACATACCATGGATGGATTTCTGTCTAATACATCACTAAGAGCAAACCATGAAATTGTCTTTCTTTAAGAGATCCTGGTATGTCCAAATATGACAACACTCATTGAATTTCCCCCAAGTTGTTTATTTTTATTAACACCTTGATATGCAAAAAACCCTGGAAAGTGTAAAAGACAAAACATTTCCCGGAAAATTTGTTTTTGAAAAATCAAGTGTTGAAGAAGCACAAGGAACTGGCAAAAACATGCGATAAAGCAGTTCTGTGCTTGGTATTTTCATTCAGCAATTACAAGAGTGTGTGCGCTTTTTAAGTTGTATATTTTATTTATGAACTAGTCGTGGGAACATAAAAGTCTCAAAAATTCCTCAAATGTTACCCAAAAGCTTTTTATATTTTTTTGGAGATGAATTGGTTCAACATTTTGCAAAATGTGGTATGTACGCCCCTAGTGATTCTCAACTTGATTTTTAAAGGTAAAACATTAACTTCCATGGCTGGTGTTCACCAGAATCAGCCTTTCCTGGTGTGGGAGTGTGTTTTCTCTGGTCCCCACTGCGGTGCCCCACCTTGCCCAGGTGGGACCCCTTCTGAGCTCCACCGGCACCCCGGCGACCCCTCTCACCAATAGGTTCTCACCTTGACACCCCCCTCACATCTTTCCTCTTACCCCTCCAAGGGTCCTCTCCTGGACCTGGATCTCCACCCCACACTTTCTTTCACCTTTTCCCCAGACTAACATTCTGCCTGAATTTCCATTTCCAGCCTCCCCATTTCCCCATCCTGCCAAGCAGCTGGTTTCTCTTGGTACCTGGTACTCTACTCATTTGAAGTCTCATCCTGCCCCTGCTCTGACGTCCTCTGCTTCTGCCCCCTCCCACCACTATTCCTGCTCACTTTTCCAGGTGAGAGTTCCCCTCTCCCAAGGATTTGTTTTAACACCTCACGTCCCCTGCCTTTTTACCTCTGCCCATTATTTCCTTGCTACTGTTGTTGTTTTTTTTTTTATATTTTATTTTTTTTAATTTTTTTTTAATTTTTATTTTTTTATAAACAATTTTTTATCCCCAGGGGTACATGTCTGTGAATCGCCATGTTTACACACTTCACAGCACTAACCATAGCACATACCCTCCCCAATGTCCATTACCCCACCCACCTTTCCCGACCCCCTCCCCCCAGCAACCCTCAGTTTGTTTTGTGAGATTAAGAGTCACTTATGGTTTGTCTCCCTCCCAATCCCATCTTGTTTCTTTTCTTCTTTTTCT
>PISX010011232.1:0-40775 GCA_004024625.1 Mellivora capensis
AAAATAGCTCCACACCCGTCATCTAATAGTAAAATTTACAAGTCTCAGAGACAAAGAGAAAATCCTAAAAGCAGCCTGGGACAAGAAGTCTGTAAAATACAATGGTAAAAATATTAGATTGGAAGCAGACTTATCCACAGAGACCTGGCATGCCAGAAAGAACTGGCATGATATATTCAGAGCACTAAATGAGAAAACCATGAAGCCAAGAATACTATGTCCAGCTAGGCTATCATTGAGAATAGAAGGAGAGATAAAAAGCTTCCAGGACAAACAAAAACTGAAAGAATTTGGAAACACCAAACCAGCTCTACAGGAAATATTGAAAGGGGTCCCTGAAGCAAAGAGAGAGCCTAAAAGTAGTAGGCCAGAAAGGAACAGAGACAATTTACAGTAACAGTCACCTTACAGGCAGTACAATGGCACTAAATTCATATCTCTCAATAGTTACCCTGAATGTAAGTGGGCTAAATGCCCCAGTCAAAAGATACAGGGTATCAGAATGGATTAAAAAAAAAAAAAAGCCATCAATATCCTGTCTACAAGAAACTCATTTTAGACCCAAAGACACCTCCAGATTTAAAGTGAGGGACTGGACAACAATTTGTCATGCTAATGGACATCAAAAGAAAGCTGGGATGGCAATCCTTATTTCAGATCAATTAGATTTTAAGCCAAAGACTATAATAAGAGATGAGGAAGGACACTATATCATACTCAAAGAGTCTGTCCAACAAAAAGATCTAACAATTTTGAATATCTATGCCCCTAACATGGGAGCAGCCAACTACATAAACCAATTAATAACAAAATTAAAGAAAAACATCAACGATAATACAATAATAGTAGGGGGCTTTAATACTCCACCACTGAAATGGATAGATCATCCAAGCAAAAAATCAACAAGGAAATAAAGACCTTTTATTGACACACTGGACCAGATGGACATCACAGATAATTTCAGAACATTTCATCCCAAAGCAACAGAATACACATTCTTTTCTAGTGCACAGGGAACTTTCTCTAGAATAGGTCACATCCTGGGTCATAAATCAGGTCTCAACCGGTATCAAAAGATTGGAATCATTCCTTGCATATTTTCAGACCACAATGCTCTGAAGCTAGAACTCAATCACAAGAGGAAATTTGGAAAGAACCCAAATTCATGGAGAGTAAACAGCACCCTTCTAAAAAAAT
Source organism: Mellivora capensis (assembly GCA_004024625.1). Classification (NCBI taxonomy): domain Eukaryota; kingdom Metazoa; phylum Chordata; class Mammalia; order Carnivora; family Mustelidae; genus Mellivora; species Mellivora capensis. Next base: position 1,198 of record PISX010011232.1, read on the forward strand.
GAATAAGTCAACCAAGAAATTAAAGAATTGAGAAAATTCATGGAAACAAATGATAGTGAAAACACAATGGTTCAAAAATCTGTGGGACACAGCAAAGGCCGTCCTGAGAGGAAAATATATAGTGATACAAGCCTTTCTCAAGTAAAAAGAAAGGTCTCAGATACACAACCTAACCCTACACCTAAAGGAGCTGGAGAAAGAACAACAAAGAAAGCCTAAACCCAGCAGGGGAAGAGAAATAATAAAGATCAGGGCAAAATCAATGAAACAGAAACCAAAAAAAAAGAACAAATCAATGAAACTAGGAGGTGGTTCTTTGAAAGAATTAATAAGATTGATAAACCCCCAGACTTATCAAAAAGAAAAGAGAAAGAACCCAAATAAGTAAAATCATGAATGAAAGAGGAGAGATCACAACCAACACCAAAGAAATACAAACAATTATAAGAACATATTATGAGCAACTATACACCAGGAAATTTGACAATCTGGAAGAAATGGATGCATTCCTAGAGATATATAAACATCCACAAATGAACCAGGAAGAAAGAGAAAACCTGAACAGACCCATAACCAATAAGAAAATTAAAACAGTTATCAAAAATCTCCAAACAAACAAGAGCCCAGGGCCAGACAGCTTCCCAGGGGAATTCTACCAAACATAAAAAGAAGAATTAATTCTTATTCTCCTGAAACTGTTCCAAAAAATAGAAATGGAAGGGAAACTTCCAAACTCATTTTATGAGGCCAGCATCACCTTGATCCCAATACCAGACAAGGATCCCACCAAAAAAGGGAATTACAGACCAATATCCTTGATGAACACAGATGCGAAAATTCTCACCAAAATACTAGCCAATAGGATCCAACAGTACATTAAAAGGATTATTCACCACGACCAAGTGGGATTTATTCCAGGGCTTCAAGGTTGGTTCAACATCCGCAAATCAGTCAATGTGATACAATACATTAATAAAACATTAATAAAAGAAAGAACAAGAACCCTATGATACTCTCAATAGATGCTGAAAAAGCATTGGACAAAGAACAGCATCCCTTCCTGATCAAAACTCTTCAAAGTGTAGGGATAGAGGGCACATACCTCAATATCATCAGAGCCATCTATGAAAAACCCAATGACAAATATCATTCTCAATGGAGGAAAAAAATGAGAGCTTTTCCGCTAAGGTCAGGAACATGGCAGGGATGTCCGTTATCACCACTGCTATTCAACATAGTACTAGAAGTCCTAGCCTCAACAATCACACAACACAAAGAAATTAAAGGCATCCAAATTGGCAAAGAAGAAGTCAAAATATCATTCTTTGCAGATGATATGATACTATATGTGGAAAACCCAAAAGACTTCACTCCAAAACTGCTAGAACTTGTACAGAAATTCAGTAAAGTTGCAGGATACAAAATCAATGCACAGAAGTCAGTTGCATTTCTCTACACCAACAAGAAGACAGAAGAAAGAGAAATTAAGGAGTCAATCCCATTTACAATTGCACCCCAAACCATAAGATATCTAGGAGTAAACCCAGCTAAAGAAGCAAAGCATCTGTCCTCAGAAAACTATAAAGTACTCATGAAAGAAATGGAGGAAGACACAAAGAAATGGAAAAATGTTCCATGCTCCTGGATTGGAAGAACAAATATTGTGAAAATGTCTATGCTACCTAAAGCAATCTACACGTTTAATGCATTCCCTATCAAAATCCCATCCATTTTTTCAAAGAAATGGAACAAATAATCCTAAAATTTATATGGAACCAAAAAAGACCTCGAATAGCCAGAGGAATATTGAAAATGAAATCCAAAGTTGGTGGCATCAATATTCCAGACTTCAAGCTCTATTACAAAGCTGTCATCATCAAGACAGTACGGTACTGGCACATAAACAGACACATAGATCAATGGAACAGAATAGAAAGCCCAGAAATAGACCCTCAACTCTATGGTCAACTAATCTTTGACAAAGCAGGAAAGAATGTCCAATAGAAAAAAGATAGCCTCTTCAACAAATGGCGTTGGGAAAATCGGATAGCCACATGCAGAAAAATGAAACTGGATCATTTCCTTATATCACACATGAAAATAGACTCAAAATGAATAAAGGACTTCAATGTGAGAAAGGAATCCATCAAAATCCTTGAGGAGAACACAGGCAGCATCCTCTTTGACCTCAGCTGCAGCAACTTCTTCCTTTGGTGATAAGATATTATCACCAAAGGCAAGGAAAGCAAGGGCAAAAAAGAACTATTGGGACTTCATCAAGATCAAAAGCTTTTGCACAGCAAAGGAAACAGTTAACAAAACCAAAAGACAACTGACAGAATGGGAGAAGGTATTTGCAAATGACATATCAGATAAGGGGCTAGTATCCAAAATCTATAAAGAGCTTAGCAAACTCAACACCCAAAGAACAAATAATCCAATCAAGAAATGAACAGAGGACATGAACAGACATTTCTGCAAAGAAGACATCCAAATGGCCAAGAGACTCATGGAAAAGTGCTCCACATCACTCAGCATCATGGAAATACAAATGAAAACCACAGTGAGATACCACCTCACACCAGTCAGAATGGCTAAAATTAACAAGTCAGGAAATGACAGATGCTGGCGAGGATGGGGGGAAAGGAGAACCCTCCTACACTGTTGGTGGAATGCAAGCTGGTGCAACCATTCTGGAAAACAATATGGATGTTCCTCAAAAAGTTGAAAATAGGGGCACCTGGGTGGCTCAGTGTATTATGCCTTTGCCTTTGGCTCAGGTCATGATCTTAGGGTCCTGGGATCGAGCCCCGCATTGGGCTCTCTGTTCAGCAGGGAGCCTGCTTTCCCCCCTCTCTTCTGCCTACTTGTGATCTCTCTCTCTCTGTCAAATAAATAAATAAAATCTTCAAAAAAATTAAAAAAAAATCTTTAAAAAAATTTTAAAAAAAAGTTGAAAATAGAGCTACCCTATGACCCAGCAATTTTATTACTGGGTATTTACCCTAAAGATACAAACGTAGTGATCCAAAGGGGCACGTGCACCCAAATGTTTATAGCTGCAATGTCCACAATAGCCAAACTATGGAATGAACCTAGATGTCCATCAACAGATGAATGTATAAAGTAGAGGTGGTATATATATACAATGGAATACTATGCAGCCATCAAAAGAAATGAAATCTTGGGTGGAACTAGAGGGTATTATGCTTAGCGAAATAAGTCAATCAAATAAAGACAACTCTCATATGATCTCCCTGATATGAGGAAGTCAAGAAGCAACATGGGGGGCTTGGGGGGTAGGAAAAGAATAAATGAAACAAGATGGGATTGGAAGGGAGACAAACAAGATATAAGAGACTCTTAATCTCACAAAACAAACTGAGGGTTGCTGGGGGGAGCAGTGTAGGGAGAGGGTGGTGGGATTATGGACATTGGGGAGGGTATGTGCTATGGTGAGTGCTGTGAAGTGTGTAAACATAGCGATTCACAGACCTGTACCCCTGGGGCTAACAATACATTATATGTTTACAAAAAAAATTAAAAATATTTAAAAAAGTTGAAGTGATAAGACAGTAAATTTTATATTATCTTTATTTGACCACAATTTAAAAAAAAAACAAAAACTAAGGGAATGTAAAAAAAAAAAAAGTGCATTATCATGGATGGTAATTTATTCCTTATTCAGATATTAGAGTATTTTTCACAAAATTAGTATAATTTTTCTATTTCTGTGAATTTATAATTTAACATATGCTATATTGATCTTGCACCAGTAATATTTTAGATCCCATAGAAACATTATTAAAATCTAAAATTGTATTTTTTTGCTTTAATCAAGAAAAAGACACTGTTTTTAAAAATAAATATAGAGTCAGTTTTGATCATATAGAATGAGACAAATGTAACAATATTGCGATAAGCATTGTATCTGCTATTTTGAGCTTTTTTGTTTGTCCATTTGATGGCATTATCATAGGCTATTAAATGATTTCATAAACCTTAACTGAAATGTGTACAATTTTTTTTTCTAAGTGCCATGAATACCCATCTGGAATGCACTGCAAGTCAGATTCATTGATTATTTCAGACTCTGAAATCATGTACTATGGTAGTTAACCAAATAATTTATTATCCAAACCCAAGTATTTTGAGAATTAAAGGAGAAGCTATTATTAATTATGCTATAATAAAAATGAACAGAAGCAGTCTCAGATAAACCAGAGTATATGGTTACCTTTTCTATGGGCCATATTTTAAAAGAACTGGTGACAAGCTTGGTAATTTTAGCTGTCTTCACTAAATCACTTTGATTTAAAATAATAATAACATGTATTGAGTAAACTTTGTGTTGAAGATAGAGATTTTAAAGATATTATCCATTCCTCTTCTGCAAGATGCCAAAGAATTGTTAAATATATTTTCTTCCTTCATGGGGATTAAAGAGCTGATGAAGATTAGACACATAAAAAGTGAGTGAAGAATGGAAATGGCCAATATATTTGTACCAAGACTGGCACATGAGATTATTACTCATAAAATCAAAGAAATGAAACCACTTTGACTCATCATACTCCTGCATTCAGCTAGTTTACAATATAACAATTTCATGGAGACTATTCAATTTGCAACATTTGTTCTTATTATTCTAAATTTACCTCTGCCAAATTTAGATTATTATGTGAGACATTATATTAGCTACTATAATTACAGAAAAATATGATTTGGACTCTCTTGTTGAGTTGTAGTAATCTGTAGGACAGGATACAGAAAAGTGAGTTATTGATGAAGAAAGCAGGTGATAAATTTTATAATAAAACTATGAATAAAGCCTATAAAAGAACTGCCAGATTTGACTTATTTTTCTTCTCAATGTTCATTTCAATTGACTGACTAGTTTCATTTTACAAATTTATTTATCCATTCTTTCCTTTTTATTTGTCTTTATGTGTTAAGTCCCTTTCTTCCCAATAACTAATGCACAGGATTAGGGTGATAATATGTTGATCCCAATATTGCCCAGCACCTCAGGAAAGTGTATTCTAGAGCTATAGGGAACCAAAGTCCATTTTGTAGGTTGTCACTGATGAAAATAAGAGAGTTAGGATGTATTTTCACAGGATAATTTTATATTAGTCTTTACTGAGAATTAACCTTGAATTTTTTTATTCATATAGTTCATCTTTATAGAAACTTCTTTAAAATCTTCAGAAAATAATGGATAAATTATGTATGTTTTGTAAGAAAAATTAAATATAAGGATATCTGTACCAAATAGTCACTGAAAATGCACTATTATCCTCCTTAGAATTATACATTTTTTAAATAAGTATGCACACCAACCAACTTTTACCCAAATAATAACTTGTGTTCTGGTTAGGATGATGTTCCTGAAATACAAAACTGATCTAACCATGTTATTCTCCTTAATTTCTTTTGTTTTTCTCAGGATGAAATTTAGCTTGCTTAGCATATCTTATAAGGTACTTCTCCCTCATACCTTGAGTTGTTGCCACACAAAACTATGGTCTTCCCAGGGCCAATTACCCTTCTAGTCTTGATCCTCCTTGAAAAGCACTTCAAATTTTTAATATGTATGCCCACTTATTCATCCTGTAAGTCTCAGGTTTTTTTCACCTTGTCCAATAATCTGTTTCTCAAATTCTCTAGATTAGATTAGATTCTTTCATAGGCTTTCCTATAGCAATCTCCTACTATCTATTAAACTGCTTAACTATTTCCTATTAGGTTGTAAAAACAAACAAACAAAACAAACAAACAAAAAAACAAACACAAAGTTAATAATAGTACATTTTTCCATCACATTGGATTACCAGACATGGCTATCATAACATTGTGAAGTATATGCCATTATATATCCACACTGTAAATGGGGAAAGTGAGGCTTAAGGGGGTTAAATTCAAGTCACATAAGTAGTAAGTGGTAAAGCTAGAGGGCAGAGCCAAGTGGTCTGACTTCAGAGCCTAGACTATTTGCTATTCTAAATGATCTCTCCTTTTTGCCATTTTATTTCTAATATCTGCCACATTAGTCATTGACAAGTGTTAGAGAAGGCAGAGCTATGAAAGCATATCAAAAGAGATCCTTGAAGTAATGGAATAATTTTATATCTTGACTGTCATGGAAGTTACAGAAATCTGTACATATGGTAAAATTACATAGAGTAAATATGGCACACACACAAAGTGCTTTAAAAAGGTGAAATCTGCATAGGGTCTGTGGAATTTACCAACATCAGTTTCTTGGTCGTACTATTATACCACAGTCAAGCAAGATGTTACTATTGGGGGACTGGGTGAAATACCTTCTCCATATTATTCTTTTCAACTTCTTGTGAATCTATAATTATTTCAAATTAAAAAGTTCAAAAATAATTAAAAAAAATTTTTTTTAAATAAAAATTTATTTGCCTTACAAAAGAACAAATATAAAAAATAGTTTTATTTAGTTATGCCATCTTGATTATTAAGCAATTAGTTTTGGTAAGTTGGATGCTCTTTACTTATTAACTCATCTTACTATGTCTCTGTTTCATATATATGAATATATATATATATGTCTCTGTTTCATATATATGAAATATATATATATATGGAGAGAGAGAGAGAGAAAGATTCATGCATATCTCAGAGATACTGTGGGATCAGTTCTGGACCTCCAAAATAAAGCAGATACTACAATAAAGTGAGTTAAATTGATTTTTTTGTTTCCTATTACATATAAAATTTATGTTTATATTATAGTCTATAGTCTATTAAGTGTGTAATAGTATTACATCTAAGATAACAATGTTCACACCTTCATTAAAAATACTTTATTGCATTAAAGAGGGCACATGATATGATGAGCACTGGGTGTTATACTTAACTGATGAATCATTGAACATTACATAAAAACTACTTTAACTGACTGATTTTAAATAAAAACAAATAAATAAATAAGAAAAATATTTTATTATTAAAAAATGCTAACCATCATCTGAGCTTGCAGCCAGTTGTAATCATTTTGCTGATGGAAGGGACTGCCTTGATAATGATGGCTGATGACTGATCAGGGTGGTGGTTGCTAAAGGGCAGGGTGGCTATGGGAAATTTTTTTTAAATTAAGTTTTCATTTTAATTCCAGTATAGTTAACATATAGTGTTGTATTAGTTTCAGGTATACAAGACAGTGATTCAACAGTTCTATACATCACTCTGTGCTCATCATGATAGGTGTACTCTTTAATGCCCATCACCTATTATACCCATCACTAACCCATCTCTTCTCTGGTAACCATTAGTTTGTCCTCTGTAGTTAAGAGTCTGATTCTTGGTTTGTCTCACTCTCTTTCTCTTTGCTTGTTTGTTCTGTTACTTAAATTCCAAATACAGGTGAAATCATATGGTATTTGTCTTTCTCTGAGTTATTTCACTTAGCATCATACGTTCTAAATCCACCCATGTTGCTGCAAATGGCAAGATTTCATTGTTATGGCTGAATTATATTCCTGTGTGTGTGTGTGTGTGAGAGAGAGAGAGAGAGAGAGTATACATATATGTGTGTGTGTGTGTGTGTGTATCACATCTTTATCTTTTAATTTATCAATGGACACTTGAGCTGCTTTCATAACTTGGCTATTATGAAAAATGCTTCAATAAATATACACTTGGAATTAGTGTTTTTGCATGTCAATTTCTTAAAGTAAGACAACAATAAAATTTGCTGCATTGATTGATTCTTCCTTTTGCAAGCTATTTCTCTATAGTAGGCAATGTTGTTTGAAAACATTTTACTCACAATGGAACTCCTTTCAAAACTGGAGTCAATCCTTTAAATCCCTGTCACTACTAAAGCAAGTAAGTTTGTGCAATATTCCAAATTCTTAGCTGTCATTTCCATGATTTTCACAGCTTCTTCCCCAGGAGGAGATTCCATCTCAAGAAACCACTTTCTTCACTTATTAGAAATAACTTCTCATTGGTTAAAAAAACACGTACAATACTACAGCAATTAAGTCATCTTGAGGCTATATTTCTAATTTTAGATCTGTTGCTATTTCCTCATCTGCAATTACTTCATCCACTGAAGTCTTGAAACCATCAAAGTCATTCATGAGAGTTGCAATCAACTTTTTCCAAAATACTGTTAATGCTGGTATTTTGACCTCTTCCCATGAGTCACAAACATTCTTAATGGCATCTAGAATAGTGAATCCTTTCCAGAAAGTTTTCAATTTACTTTGTCCAGATGTACCAGATGAATACTTATGTCACAGCTATGATCTTAAGAAAATTATTTCTTTTTTTTAAGTTTTTATTTTTTTAAATTTTTTTAAAGAAAAGTATTTCTTAAATAATAAGATTTGAAAGTTGAAATGACTCCTTGATTCATGAGCTGCAAAAAGGATATTAGTAGGCATAAATACCACATTAACCACATTGGATATCTCCATCACAGCTCTTGAGTTACCTGGTACATTGTAAATGGATAGTAATATTTTGAAAGGAAAAAAAAATTTTTTTGAGCAGTAGCTTTCAACAGTGGGCTTAAAATATTAGGTAAAACCATGTCCCAAATGGATGCTATTATTGGGGTTATGTTGTTACATTTATAGAGCGCAAAGTATATTTAGCCTAATTCTTAAGAGCCCTAGAACTTTTGGTATGGTAAATGAGTATAGGCTTCAGCTTAGTCACCAGCTGTATTAGCCCCTAGCAAAAGTATGAGCCTGTTCTTTGAGGCTTCAAAGCTTTGAAGCCAGGCATTGACTTCTCTCTAACTATGAAAGTCTTTCCAACAGAAGATGGCTTCTTCCAATTGAAGGCTTCTTTGTCTACATTAAAAATCTGTTGTTTAGTGTAGACACCTTCATTAATTATCTTAACTAGTTCTGTTGGATAAGTTGCTGCAGCTTCTACAAGCACTTGCTGCTTCACCTTGTGCCTTTATAGTATGAAGATGGCTTTTCTTAAACTTCATGAACCAACCTCTGCTAGTTCAGACTTTTCTCCTGCAGCTTCCTTACCCCCTGATTCATTTTATGGAATTAAAGAGTTAGTTCTTACTTTGGATTAGACTTTGGCTTCAAAAATAGTTTGATCTCTGTGTAGACTCAAAAAGGTTTGATCTGTGCAGACCAGTAAAATTTTCTTTATATTAGCAGTAAGGCTGTTTTGCTTTCTCATCATTCATGTATTCACTTGAATAGCACTTCTAATTTCCTGCTAGGACTTTTTGTTTGCATTCACAACTTTGCTAATTTGGTGTAGGACACCTAGGTTTGGGACTATTTCAGCTTTCCTCACTAAATTTAATCATTTCTAGCTTTTAATTTAAAGTGAGAGGTATGCAAGTCTTCTTTTTGCTTGCCCACTTAGAAGACCTTATAGGATTGCTAATTGACCTAATTTCAATATTGTTTCTCAAGAAATAGGGATGTCTGAGGAAAGGGAGAAAAATGGAAGAAAAGAGTTGGTAGAATATAAGAACAAACACAACAATTATCAGTGAAGTTTTCTGTCTTTGTGTGGTGTGTGGTTCATTGTGCCCCAAAACAATCACAATAGTGATATCAAAGGTCACTGATCATGGATCACCATAGCAAATATAATAGTAATAATAATAAGAAGAATATAAAGGTTTAAAATATTACAAGAGTACTAAATTGGCACAGAGGCACAGAGTGAGCACATGCTGTTGGAAAAATGCCACCAGATGACTTGCTTGAAATAGGGTTGCCACAAACCTTCAATTTGTAAAAAAGCATGACATACACAAAGTACAATAAAGTGAAGCAGAATAAAACAAGGGGTATCTCTGTCTCTGTGTGTGTTAATATATGTATATGCATCCTACAGCCACCATCCTTCACAAAGGAAAAAAAATCAGAAAACAGGCTTACATATCAACTTTTTCTTGGGAAATTACAAGACAATTGTAAGCTTACAGAAAAAGAGGATACATCTTTATAGGGTGGTACTTCATATCACTATTGGCTGCCATATTATTTATTACTAATACCAAGTTAAGCATAAGGGAAAAAAAAGTAAGATAATAGGTCAGGTAAAATAAGATAGATTTCCATCACTTGCACTGTTCCATTCTCACGAAGTAGATGTTTCTAATTTAGCTCCTAGAAAGAAATAAGGCCTGCACCAGTGGCCAAGGGAACAGCCAGTTAAGTCCAAGAAACTGGGAGTTGCACAGTGGATACTGGATTCCTTCCCACCCTGAGTGTATAACAAATCGTGTCTCCTAATGCTAAGAACCATTATTTCAATGCAGTGCCTTTTTCTTTTCTTAAATTACTAGGGAATTTAGGTGACCCTCTTGCAAGTCAAAAAGACAAATCTAGCTAAGAGTCAGGACACCTAATTTGGCTGTTTGTTGCTCCCACTATTCTTCCACTCACACTATACTAAAATAAGTAAGAAGTATGAAAACTTAAACTTGAGAAAAAAACATAAAATTTTATTTACATTTACTTTATATTATGTGTTCCACTGTTAGGGAATGATTCTAAAAAGTGAGACATGATTATGTTTACAAGACAAAAATAAACCTTGGTGGATTAACATTTTTTTATGTATAAAATAGAATTGATTACAAAAACAAGCATATAAAGAACACAATGCCTATGAAAACATGGAATTATATCTTTTAATATATTTGGATAAAAGAGCACTATAGGGAAAGTGCCTCACCTAAATTTTTCTACTTATAAAAAGTTTATTTCAACCAACACTAAAGAAATATTTCAAACATGTATGAAATTTTAATAGATTTTTAAAATCATTCTATGGCTATAATAACATAGAAAACAAAACTCAGGCAATATCTTTTAGCTTTTATTCCAATATTTTAAGCAAAATTTGGGGACTGAAATGAAACCTACAGATACACAAGTAACCAAATACAATACAGAGTAAAAATTAATAATTTAGTGTCAACCCTCCAAATTTTTTCTTCTCTTTCAATATGATATTGGTAATTCTGGTGTTTTTCTTTATTATTTGATGCTAGAATAAAAGTATAATTTTCCATCCCCTTTGCTCCCTTTTTTCAACATTCTTTTTTCTCTCTCTTCTGTTGCCAGTTATCCCTATTGCCTGGTTCTTATTTGGCTTTATTCTTGCTTTACATTTTGTAATAACCTTCTTTGGATTTCTATTGTTCTTTTTGCTTGCACCTGTGAACAACAGGGCTATGGACTAATGACACTGAGGCTGCATTTGAGAGCAAAGACTACTGTATTGTTGATTTGTGAAAAACTCTGGATCCTCTAGATGAAATATATTCCTAAAAGCTAAAGAGGACAATATAATTTAATGACTACATATTTAAAAAAATGTTCAATGTACTAACAAGGAAATTCTATTGAAAGTTTTCATAGTACAGATAGTGAGATTTTTAGAAGTTCCTAAAATAATCAACTTTTTACCTAGTCCATCCAAAGCACCTAAATGTTGATGCTGTCTTGAACATCTCCTATTTATTGTCTATACAGCTTTTAATGACTCTGTCAGGGATGCAGTATTTTCCCTTTACAAAGGAGAAGGAAGGTGGAAGCAGAAGGGTAAAGTTACTAATCTTGAATACACAAATGGTTAGTAGGAGAGTCTTTCCAACACAAGTTTACCTGACCTGAAACTCCCAAAGTCCATGTTATTTCTACCACATCTTGCTTCAAGTAGAAAGAACACTAGTTTTGAGGTCAGGAAACTTGGATTTGCCTCTAAATTGTGTAATTTAGTAACTTTTTGAATTCAAACATTCTCTTTTACAATTAAGAGTCTCAGTTTCCTCATATAGGTAGTCTAAATAATATGATTTAACTCCCAGGGTTTCTATAAAGACTGAGAAAATATTGTTGCAAGTGCCTGCTACATAGTAGTCACTGAATAACATTATTGATCTTCTTTGAAGATTGTGGCTTTTGTTTGTCCTTGAAAATGTAAATTGCAATTGTGGGTATGTAAAACAACTCCTATTTCCTCTGTCCTTTATTTTCCCATATAAATAAATTCATTTTATATGGTAAGGTTACAGAAATCTATAATCCATATCTGTAAAGAGTTTTAAAGTATTTTTTGTTTGTTTGTTTTGTTTGTTTGTTTTCTCTCAGTGTTAGCTAAACATCATAGCATCAAAAGGTATAAAGCTGCTACACTGGACCATTGGTTACAAACAAAATTTTGTCTCTCATTCTGCTTCCTGGTCAAACGGAGCTATAGAATAATACTGATGGAAAAAGGAAGAGGGTTTCTGTTTGTAGTGAAGATCATTCATTACTCCTTCCACTTTTTAACTGCCTGGGTTGATTCTGTTACACATAAATCATGAAAGAGTTAAAATTGTCAGATTCATAGATATTTAATGGGACTGATTCCAATACAGTTTTGCTTGAAAAGAAATGGAACACTAGTCCATTTTCAGACATATACTTACTCTCAACCACAGACACTATTAATAGCATGCTTAGATAATCTAAACTAACTTTTATATTACATTTAACTTTTCTAAACTGTCAGATAAATATAAGAAATGCTGTGATTAATTGTATGTCTTTAGTAAGATTTATCTCGCTTAAGTCAACCTGATAAATTACAGCTGTATATATTTTACTCAGATGAATTATATCTGAATTTGGGATCTCTAAATAGTGGTAGGTTTAAACAGCTTTTGGACTCTATCTGGTACCAAACTGACTACATTATTAAAATGTAATATACTATAGCTCAGCATTCTTTTGATATAGTTATCAAGGGTTAGAGAACTCCTGTGATAAGACACACCATGGATATTAAGAAGCAGATGTTTTATTTCATAATGTTAATGAGAGGTAAATATTCAAATAGAATTTTTGATGTATGAAGCTACAGCAGTATCTATAGGAAAATGAACATCTGCATGGATTGTGTTTGCCAGCACCATGGAAAATAAAGATTTAAAATAGCTGTATCACCTTAAAAAAAGCAGTGAAGATCTTTAGCTTTTAACTGTTAACCATGGAATATACACTACATTAACGAGCAGTTTCAATCATGTGCTTATGTGTACATACTTGTGCAGTGACAATTGTTTGCCTACTTCCTGTTTTTCTCTAGGTATAGGGCTCTGCTTCCTTACTGCACTCTTTAACAATCACTTATACTTTGTTTCAAAAACCATTGCATGCCCTGTCTCTGATATACACTTACTTTGGGAAATTGTTTTAGATCTGCTCTCATTACCTGGAACATTTAATGAAAAACATCTAAGGTAAGCCTTCTCCTTTCATTTTAATTCTTCATCTGCCTTCCATTATTTCCTTACATAGCCACTGGAATCCTTGCTTCATTTAATGTCAGGTGTTAAAACGTGTTACTTTATAGTTCTTTTACCTCCTTGCAGGAGCTATATCTTACTTTCACTTGATAATAAAGCAGGTGTCTCACAGAAACCCACTTCCCAAAGCAATGGAAGCCCCAACTCATATACCAGTTCAACTTTTTTTTTTAAAGATTTTATTTATTTATTTGATAGAGAGAGGTCACAAGTAGACAGAGAGGTAGGCAGAGAGAGAGCAGGAAGCAGGCTCCCTGCTGAGCAGAGAGCCCGATGCGGGACTCGATCCCAGGACCCTGAGATCATGACCTGAGCCAAAGGCAGTGGCTTAACCCACTGAGCCACCCAGGTGCCCACCAGTTCAACTTCTAAATGACATGCCTACCATGTTTAAATTTGTCTTCCATGTCTCTGAATCTGATTATAGATCTGTCTGGTAAAATAAAACGTGTTCTAGAACTCATTTCCTCTTTCCTTCCTAAATTCAGATTTTAGATCTCATTATTCTTTATCATCATATCTATGTCCAAGATTGGTCTTAAATTTTAGTGTGGGACTGAGAATCTGTACCTGGGTGAGAAATTATACCAGCTACCAAGAATATGATGTATTTATTGGGCCCAGAATCACACCATTACATCAGTGAAATTTTCCTATTAACAGGAGTTGATCTCACGATCTAAATATTGTAGAGTTAGTTGGAGAAATTTAATATTTAATAGTTCAGTGTGTAAAATATCATGCTAAGTGCATTGCACACCTTAGTGAGAAGAATTGCTACTTAGACCTTAGAATTAATATTTATACTTTTCCACTTACTATCTTGGTAGCATTGAATGAATAACAAAATCTCAATTTCCTCATTTATATAAAAAAGATAACAGTAAAATTAGCCATATGCATATGTTATGAGGATTAAACAAGATAACACATGTGAGTAAAATTAAGAACCTGAAGAAAAACAAATAGTAAGGAGTGAAGCCAGAACACTAATATTTTTTTTCTTTTTTTAGAGCCCATGTTCTTTCCATTATAATCTCCTATCTAATACAGATATCACCTCTACAATAGTTCTGAGAAATGGTGATACACATTTTGTCCCAACAAAACAGAGTTCCTAAGTGGGGGGGAGGGGGGGAGAATATGTCCTTAAATTCTACTTGCTGCATCCAATTCCCTTTCTTTGTACTTTTTTCCAACAATTCCTGATTTTCTACTCCTGAACTTTTCCATATGTTCCACAGTTCCCTGAATTTAATGATAATTATACTAATGCCAGCAATAACCTAATGAAAGGAAAAATACCTGGATAAGCAGGGTCTCTCTGATCTATATAGATGTTATCTATAATCACTAGTATTATGATAAGCTTTTAGTCAGATGCTCAGCCTAATTGCTTACCACTCATTTCTTTGAGTCTATGTATCCCTGTTTCTCTGCACTGTATCTGTGGTTCTTTCTCAAATACAAAGAAAATGGATTCTTCCTCATGTACCATTCCAGGTGAATCAGTGACAGAATATCCACCTGAAATATTGCACAGCTAAGCACTGGACTGACAACCAATGACTGCCTTCCCCAATCTCCATTTATTAGAAGATTTCTGCCCCTATATCTTACTGTCAGCCCAAATCTGTAGCAAGATTTATCAAGACCTGATTACCTGCCATTTGGATGACTACTGATCACTTGATTTCTGTCTGCTACTAAGGACATGAAAAACATCAGCTTCAAAGTTAGGACAGAACTTGACTTAAACAGCTTTCCACAAGATTTGAATATGGGTAAGTCATATATTGATGCTTCTAAGACTAAGCATTACACTATATATGCGAACTACCTAATATGTACCTAATGATACCTGGCATTATTAAAGAAAAGCAATGGATTTTTGTTGTTGTTGTTGTTGTTGTTGTTGTTGTTGTTCATGCACTCTACTTTTGTGGGTGCTTGACTTGGTTTGGACCTTTTAATAGTGATATTCATATTTTACTTTGTCCTAACCTAATCTTGAAGTTTTAAAATTTTGCATAATCTTGTCAGCATTTCTGGACTCGTGATTTCTTTTCTCTTATATAGCCTCATCCAAATACTGCCTGAGCTAGTGTTGAATTATGATTCAATACTCTCAAATCCTAAATTAAGCACTCTGGAATATAATTTGTTGCTGTTGGTGAACAAATCATCAGTAATCTTTGTGTATAATCCGCAACTACATGTATACTATCTAAGGAGTAAACATGGAAAATTTTGGGATTATAGAGCTGTAACAGACACACATCTACAGAAGTGATAAATAGCCTACTACAAATCAGTACTTTTGGAAAATGAAACACCTTTTAATACCCATTGCTACACGGAATTGTGTGTCCAAGACTTTTCCTTTTACAAAAGTATCCCAAAATTCTAACTAAAGCACTTTAATTGCATTGAGTAAAATTTCTACACTAGATTCTCATGTAGAAAGTACATTATTAACATTTTATTTTTTTAATTTTTTTAAATTTATTTATTTGTCAGAGAGAGAGTGAGAGAGAGAGCGCGTGCACAGGCAGACAGAGTGGCAGGCAGAGGCAGAGGGAGAAGCAGGCTCCCCGCCAAGCAAGGAGCCCGATGTGGGACTCGATCCCAGGACGCTGGGATCATGACCTGAGCTGAAGGCAGTCGCTTAACCAACTGAGCCACCCAGGCGTCCCCATTATTAACATTTTAAAGTGGACACTATTTTTAAACTTCCGACCTAAAAGAATATGATTCTATTCAAACAAAAACAGCTCTTACATGTTTCCTTTATATTTTGCTGTGTTTTGATGCTTTTTTTTTTAAAATAAATCTTCCAAATATTTTCTTCTTTACAGAAAGCTGAGAATTTTAGGGGAAAAAAGACTGGGACTTCAAAATCACAGAGAATGGATGCCTTAAAGATAGACATCAGTATTATAACATAAGGCCAGTTTATATAAATATAAGCATGAACAAGCAAAGAGCAAAAGAACAAAAATTTGAATGCTACCTGGATTTTTATACAATGATTGACCTAAAAAAATCCATTCTAAGCTATTTGCATCATTTGTCATGCCAGTGTCAACTCCAGGAAGAAAAGTGGACATTTGGGAAGTATCATAGAAACTGACATTGGAAGCTTAAGGACAAGCTTAAGAAATGGAGCTGCATATTCATCAGTTAGAAAGGAGAATAGTATTGAAACAAATTTTAACAGGTCATATTGTAATGTTTATTCCCCCCATTGTAAAATTAAAATACTCCTACAGTTCTATAATCTCCACTTAATGAATTTTCACAGATATTACCTTGAGACTTAACACTCACATAGAAGTACACTGTTCCAGTCATAATAACCTGCATACATATATATGCATGAAAATGAAAAACTTAGTTGGGTAAATTTACTGCTTATTACTAGTTTGCTAGGCCTGATGTTACAAAGGACTACAAATTGAGTGGCTTGAAAAATAGAAATACAGTGTGTTGCTAATCTAGAGGCTAGAAGTCTGAAATCAATCAAGGTGCTCATTAGGTTGGCTCCTATAAGAGAAGGGTCTGTTTCAGGCTTCTTTCTTTGGCTTGTAGATGACTGTCTTCTCTCTGTACCATCACAATGTCTTTTGTCTATGCATGTCTATTTCTGTGTCCAAATTTCCCCTTTAATTTATAAAGACATGAATGATATTGGAATTAGGGCCTGCCCTAATGAACAATTTAAACTTGATTGCTTCCATTAAAAACAAAACAAAACAAAACAAACAAACAAACAAAAAATCTTTACAAATGAGGTCACATTCCAATATATTTCTTAGAACTCCAACATATTTCTTCTTGGGGGCACAATCCAACGGCAGTCACCTCCCTTACCCACTCTTCTAACCCTGTTTTGGTATGCCTTATTCTCCTTGCTGGGAAAATTTGCTGAATAAGCAAGAAAGTCATCAGCCTGCAACGATTACTAGTAACCAGAAAAGATTTCCAACTTCTAGTATGCAGCTTAGCTGTTTGGTAGAATAACATGGATTCATTAAACATTTTATTATAACTTAAGACTATTTTCAGCAATTGATACGATAGGTTTGTAAGATAGAGAAAGTTCTGAGCTCACATGAAATTTTGAGATAATTTTATTACATTCCACAAACCCTCCCCCAGATGTTCTCATAGTGCAGTGGTAGCTAGACTATGTGATGCACTACCTTACTTATCTATAGTTCATTTACACAAGATTTGTTTCCCTATATCATTAACATATTAATGGGGTTCTCAAGTGGTATATAACAGAAATGATGCCTGATCAGTATAATCTCTTCTGGATTTTTTGCTCCCCTTATTGAAACTTTAGTTTTGTTCTTCACTCACCTCATTTATTAGGTCTTAAGAGTATAAATACTGAACTTTCCCCTTAAATATCTCCCATGAATTCAATAAGTTAACAAATTTTTTTCTACTAATTAAATCTATCTCTATTCTTCAATAAAAATGTATTTATATTTTGATTAATTACTCAGTAAAGTTAATAATCATAACAGAAAATAGAGGTGAGTGTATAAAAGACTCATATTTATTAAACATAATATATATTTCTATAAGAATTTTTCTCTAACTCATGGTAATTCTCCTGTCTTCATCTCCTCATTTAGCTACATGACATATCTATTATTTTATTATTGATAACTCATATTTTATCCAACAAATTTGGAATTTGTGGTATTTAAAACACCTGGTGTATAGGTTATACAACTATGTATTTTGTAGATATAAGCTAGTACATAATGTGATATGCCTAAAAAGGTATAGGACATGCTCCCTATCCTTGAGTAAATTAACCTTAAGTGTAGGAGTGTGAAGTTTACATATAAATGTAAATATCAAATGCAGCTTTGCCAAATGGCTGGCCCAGACAGAAAGCAACAGGTCAGAGAGAAAGCCAGCACTTGTATTGAGGGACATCAAGAAGAGTTCCATGACAAAAATAGGATTGATTAATCTCAATAGGATAAGACTTAAGGAAGGATAAATATTAAAGTATTGTGTTAGCAAAGGAGAAATATAGATTGGTTGTTTAGCAGTGTTTTGGTAGAGAGTTAATATATAATAGATTTAGAAAGATTGTGATGGAAATTCCTGTAAAATGCTTTTTAATTTTTTTATTTTTATTGTGTTCAGTTAGCCAACATTTAGTACATAATTAGTTTTTTTTAAAGATTTTTATTTATTTATTTGTCAGAGAGAGAGAGTGAGGGAGTGAGCACAGACAGACAGAGTAGCAGGCAGAGGCAGAGTGAGAAGCAGGCTCCCTGCCCAGCAAGGAGCCTGATGTGGGACTCGATCCCAGGATACTGGGATCATGACCTGAGCCAAAGGCAGCCACTTAACCAACTGAGCCACCCAGGCATCCCACATAATTAGTTTTTGATGTAGTGTACAATGATTCATTAGTTGCATATAACATCCAGTGCTCATCACAACTCATGTCCTCATTAATACCCATCACCTGGCTACCCCATCCTCCCATTCCCCCTTCCTTCTGTAACCTTCAGTTTGTTTCCTAAGGAATACTTTGAATATCAAGTGAATTTAGATTATTTTCCTACTAGCAAGGGACATCTTTGAGCAAAGCTTACAAGAAGACATTTTTAGTACATTTTCTATTATTAATCTATAGAAGATATTTGAAAGACAACAAACTTTTGGTAAGAAGGGATAACATCCAGGGAAAAAGAAAAGGAGGTATATACAAGATTGCCAAAAGGGGAAAAATATATATATATATACACATATATATGTATATATGTATACACACACATAACCTCAATGGTTGGCTAAATTTACTTTGAGGTTATAAAGTAGAAAATGTAAGAATTGATGAGTTTCACTTTCAATATGTTGGATATTGGGTAAAAATCATAACTAAGGATATAAATTTGGGAATAAATCACAGGCAGTTGGCAAATTAAATCAGAAATGTATTTAACAAATATTTACACCTATCAAGTGCCAAACTTGGAGATAAAGTGGGAAATAAGATAGACATAATCTCTGCTGTTTGGTTTAGTGGGGAATACAGGCATGCACAAAAAGTAAATAAATAAGTGTTTGAGAGAATATATAGAGAAAAAGGCACCAGGCCAATTACCCTGTGACGAATACAGTAGTTCAGTAACAAGGTAACTATGTGAAGAGATTCTTGGTGATGAAAAATGATCAGCTGGGAGAACGACAATAACAACAAAAACATTTGAACTTTCTGAAAACATCATTCTGGGTTGTTTTGAGTTTAGTTTTGTTTTTTTATTTCTATCCTAAGCAGTAGCATTTTTCTTTAACATGCAGAGATGGGAAAAGAAAGAGAAGCTAAAATCCCTCATTAGAGATCACAACATTCTCAAAGACAATGGAGTCTTTCTCATTGAACTTATTTTAATAGTCTCTCTTCTGTCCCACATTTTAGGAGGAAGCAAAGTGGAATGATGCAGGGTGCAAAAACGCTGCCTTGATTTTCTACAATGTAAATAAAATACCATTTTTATCCATCTTCCTGAGATGGAGAACCTTCTTTCAAGGTCAACTAGATATTTCAACACTGTTCGAGAACTCTTTCTATGAGATTGCTTGAAAAATTTGGCTTCTGCTTATCTTCCTCTTGAGCTGATTCATTAGTTACAGAATAAGATACCCTAATCCTCCTAAGGTACTCCCAATCTTCCTCCCTAAGCCTCCTGATCACTCACTCCAGGGAGTGAGAAGGGGCAGTTTGTCCTTGAAAACTGGGGTAGATAATGTTTAGCTCACTTGTGCTCAGGTAACATTTGAAGGGGACAAAGTTAGTCATTGGCCTTACCCTTACAATTTAAACCTATTAATATGAAGTATAATAATGACTATACAATTATACAATCATTAAATGTATTACATTAATTGTAGTAAGTTGCATTAGATCACACCATTCTATTTCAGAAGGGGAAATGAACTTTCTACGCTGGTCTTAATATGCTTACATAGAAAGCAATTTGTTAACACTTTTAAAATTTAAAGAAATTATTATTTTTTAATTATTTCTTAAAAATCAATCTTAAGTCTTAAGTCATAAGCAGGAAGATTTTTTTCTACCTATTTTAAGGTAGTACAAACCTTGTTGAGTTTCCTTATTTATTATCTATTTTTGTTGATTTCTAAATGTTTTGTAAATCTGTCATTTTAAGATTTTGGATTTTAAGCTTTCTTTTTTTAATATTTTATTTATTTATTTGACAGAGAGAGACACAGCAAGAGAACACAAGCTGGGGGAGTGGGAGAAGGAAAAGCAGGCTTTTTGAACAGGGAAGCTGATGCGGCTTCAATCCAAGGACAGGGGGGCGGGGGGCGCGGATCATGACCTGAACAGATGCTTCACCGACTGAGCCACCCAGGTGCCCTTAGATTTTAAACTTTTATCCAAGTGTCTGCTTATAAACCAAATAACACACCAAACACACCATTAAATACAGTACATACATTCAATAAATTTTTCTTGTGTGACCGAGACATTTGGAAATTGCCACCTAAGGATTGTGAGAAACATTTGCACATAGGACTTAGTCTGGTGTAAGCATATTAACATTGGTATTTGGTGGAGAAGGGAGCAGTTTAATGTGAGATTAAAACTGCTTTCTATATAATTTGTATAACCCATCTTTCTTTACTATAAAATAAATAATGGAATAAAGTCTGTCACTTTGAGGACAAAACGCTGTATTTGGAAATAACATGAAAACCATCTAAACAGCTCTTTCTGCCCATGAGTCCTGTCCTTGTGCTTTAACAAAAGCACCTTTTGGGGGCACCTGGGTAGCTCATCCATTTAAGTGGCTTTCTCTTTATTTCTGCTCAGGTCATGATCTTAGGTCATGAGATTGAGTCCCACATGAGGCTCTGTGCTCAGCGTGGAGTCTGCTTGAAATTCTCTCCCTCTTCCTCCATCACAAGCACATACTCTCTTTATCTCTTTCTAAAATAAATAAGGAAATAAAATCTTTATGAAAAGCAACTTTTTTCACAGTAAATAATCTCAAATTGAAATGTTACTTAACAGGCAATTGATATCTTTAAAGCATGATGTTCAGTTTTTGTTATCTTATTATATGTAAAATAATAGACAAATCAATGACAGGTCAAAATCCATTTCTTACATGGTTAATAAAATGTTAAAAACCTGTCAGAAATATGCTTTCTTCTAAAGTTACATGTTGATATGCACTCTATAAAAGGTGGAAATATTTTTAAAGAATTAACTCAGTAAAATGATTATAGAGGACTACTATAATTATCTAAAAAAAATCCAATTCTCAATGCTTCTAGAATGTATGTATGTATGTATAAAAATCTCAAAATGACCAGTTGAGATGTAAGGATATTCATTTAGATATAGTCTATATTAGGAGGATATAGAGTTCTTCTGCTTTGAAAATAATTAACCAACTATCTCCAGCCTTTCAGAAATAGATTCAAAGTGTAACTATGACTCATAATTTTAATTTTCTTAAGTGTTAATTCTCAATTTAATTGTATCCACTTTCTCTAATCTATTTTGATTAATAAAGGGCACTATTAAAAGCATATATATCACAGGCATCATTTTGAGTATTATAGGATTTTAAAAATTGACTTTAACATTTATCATGGATAAAAATGAAATATATCATTGCTTGTCAGTAAAAGTGATGTTTTTCATGTATATTAAAATATGAATTGTTCCCTAATGTGAAAGTCTTAAAGTTCTACAGTAATATTAGTAATATTTTATGATCACATATAATGTGATGATGTGAAGTATCACCTAGACATGTCCTTTCCTATTCCCTGAGGTTACCAACTGTCTCTTTCCAACTGAATGCTATAGAAGTGCTGGACTTTCAGCCCACACCTGAGGAAAATAAAAACAAAAAGAAAACATATTTTTGATTCTAATTTTTTTTAAAAGTGCTTTTTCAAAGGGCACAATTTTCTAACCTTCCACTAAGGTATTAAAGAACAAAAAGGATCTCTCTCTCTCTCTCTCACACACACGCACACACACACACACACACACACACACACACACACACTTCGTGAAAGGCCTGCAGGATAGACATAGCTAACATCTAAAATTGGAAAATTGGAAAACTCTAAAGTTATCTACTTTAGAGAGCCATAATTGGAAAATCTAAAATTTTAAACTTTTTAATCTAAAGTTATCTACTTTAAAGAGCCATAATTGGAAAATCTAAAATTACGGTTCTTGGTATACCTCCCACAGTATGCAGGGGTATAGAAATAAGGGAGACTGGCATCATACTCCCTGCATGAATTCTTGCCACCAGAGGAATCTTCAGACAAATCTTAATGGTCAGAATTGTAGGTAAATACTACAAAGAGACAGCAGATTGTCATAGCAGGGAGAAAGAGGTCAAGGGGAGCTTCCTATTCCTAAAGCACAGAGGGGCCCTAGGAAGGAATCAATCATACAGAAATTCAGACAACTAAGAATAGATGCTAGGACATTTCCTTGGGTTGCCACTCACCTGCCTCACCCCAAGGAAACATCCATAAGGGAAACCTCCCCAAAAAGTTGTGGGCCAGAACACCCACTGAGGATATAGGGAAAAGGTGGTCATTTCTCCATAGAATTCCTGGCAGCTATGAAGGGGAGACCAGATGGGCACTCGAGGAACACCTTAATGTGTCACATAGAAGGTCCAGAATAAGATGTAATGTGAGCTGCAAAGCTACATATGTGACAAAAGCATCTGATAGAACCAGTGCCAGAGAACAGACTGGTTAATGATCCTAACAGCTGGTAATTGATTGATTACCAGTTGGTAACCAAGCACAAACTAAGCAAACTGTTTTCACTCAAAGAGTCCTAGACATAAACAGAGACTCTACTCCCTACCTGCTATTCTCCCTGCACTCTTTTTGGGTGAGCTTGAAGTCTTTTGGAAGTTTAGAGTCAGTAACAAGAAGGGAAAAGTTTAGAAATAGTTAAAATTTCCAAATCTTTATTCTATATGGACTATTCAAATCTGAAGTGACTGAAAATATTACTGGAGTAGACTGAATTTTTTATTAATTATTTTTATTAACATATAATGTATATACATATAATGTTTATAATGTATAACATATAATGTATTATTTGCCCAGGGGTACAGGTTTGTGAATTGTCAGGCTTACACACTTCACAGCACTCACCATATCACATACCCTCCCCAATGTCCATAACCCAACCACCCTGTCCATCCCCCTATCCCCCCAGCAACCCTCCGTTTGTTTTGTAAAATTAAAAGTCTCTTATGGTTTGTCTCCGCCCCCATCCCATCTTGTTTCATTTTTTTTCCTTCCTAACCCCCCAAACCTCCACTATGCCTCTCAAATTCCTCATAACAGGGAGATCATATAATAGTTGTCTTTCTCTGATTGACTTATTTTACTCAGCATAATACCCTCTAGTTCCATGGAATACTATGCAGCCAACAAAGGGAATGAAGTCTTGGAGTAGACTGAATTTAACTGATTTGGTTAGAATCAAACATTTGCCACATGAGAAGACTAAAGCTTCAGAGCCCAAGAACAGCTCATAAAATTCAAAGTTTATGTTTGCTTGTATTGATTATAGATGCTCAATTCTGCTTGCTACTTAAATGAATCATGTTATTGTGCTCTTTTAAAATGTATACAATAGGAAGGACTTCTTTTTTCTTTTTCTTTTTTTTTAAATTTTTAAAATTTCATTTCTTTTCAGCGTAACAGAATTCATAGTTTTACATGACACCCAATGCTCCATGCAATGCGTGCCCTCCATAATACCCACCACCTGGCTCCCCCAACCTCCCACCCCCCGCCCCTTCGAAACCCTCAGGTTGTTTTTCAGAGTCCATAGTCTCTCATGGTTTATCTCCCCCCCAATTCCCCTCAACTCCCTTCTCTCCATCTCCCCATGTCCTCCATGTTATTTGTTATGCTCCACAGATAAGTGAATAGGGATAGGAAGGACTTTTAAATGAGAAACTATTTCTTAACTCTAATGTATCACGCAGCTGAGGTATGAAAGAATACTGTGTATATTATCTGAAAACTGAGATACATAAAGAAATGTTCTCTCAAGAACCGTCACTTGTTTTTTTCTGCTACTTTTTGGTTTAAGAAAACTTCTCATGTATAACAGAATCAATAATAGACCAAAGTATGAAATCATTTTTCAACTATAGTAGTTTTATAAACATGACTATTTCAACACAGTATAATTAATTGTGATTATTATGATTTGTTCATTTATGAGATTTGAATTATTTTGTCTGGTGGGTGTCTTTAGTTTTACAGTTTGCCAAAGAGAAGTCCTTTTACATTGATGAAATGTTGTTTCCACAACATGGAAAAATAATTTATATTTTGTAAATGCATAGAAATAAAATCAGTCAACTTCTAGCATTTCAGCAGCTAAAATCTGAATAGAGAATTACCTATCTACTAATACTAAAAATCCAATTGTATGAATCTTCTCTTCTCCCTACATGTTTACTTAGTGCCTATCTCCATAGTTCCTAAGTATACCAATAAGAATATAATGTTAATTTGAACTTTTGAAACAAAAACATAAATAAAATTTTATTTGATTTAAGATAAATTTTCTTTAGACTTCTTTAAAATCATGCCTATTAAAGTTTATGAGTTTTCCCCAAATTTTTGATTTTTGATGAGTATATATGAGATATTAAAAAATACTGGCAGAATAAATGTATGTTAAATGAAAAATTCATACCAGAAATAAACTTGGGTATTTTTCTGTGATCCTTTGTTGACATTGCATAGATAAGAACAGAAATCTCTACATCATTCTGAGTTTGCAAGAGAATCCCCTTGATCTTACTGTTCTAACTGTAAGATAATCAGTGACCAAATCCAGATTCTCTAGTAGGATTCCAGATAACTGAACTGATATCCTAATATTATCTTTTGGAACAAAGGCAGTATTTCTCAGTCAGGAAGTGGGTGACTTCTGGAAATTTTATAAAAGTCCTGAAGCAGCTCAAAAAAGTTAAACAAAGTTGAAATTACGTTTCTAGCATAACTCACTACCAGCTCTTTAATCTATCCTACAGAAGCTCTAATCTTGATTATGATGTCTGTGCCCTGGACAGAATTTTTATAAGGCAAGACCCTAAAGATTATCTAGGTAATTTGGACCACTGCTTTTCAAACTTTAAAGTGGATGTAAGTTAAAGAGATCTTGTTAAAAATACGGATTCTGAGTCAGTAGGTTGGGGGTAAGATTCTGCATTTCCCATAAATTTCTGGTGGTACTGATGGGGCTGGTCCAGGTCCTACACTTTGAGCAGCAAGGTTTTAAAAGGCTAAAGAGGCTTTTTTAAGGATGCAACGCACCACATTGAAGTTCAATATTTATTGATTTTACTGATAAAAAACACAATTCTGTCTGCAACTAACAAGTATATATACTGTGTAGTAGTACATATTTGGGGGGAAAGAAGAATTTAATGAAGCTTTAGAAATTGATATTCATAGCATCATGGACACAGTGTTACTAGTTATTATTTATTTAGAAGATAATTTTAGAGAAAAACATTGGTATTTCATACATCTATTCATCTATAGTTTATCATATGCTCCTGATTCGTGTTGTATATTTAGTTTTTCCCCTCTATAGATTGCCTTTCAAAATTGCACTCTACCTATTACTTTCACTAATGTTTTAAGTTAATACTTGCTTGAAAGAAAACATGTTTGAGAGGTTTACATTATTTTCATGTTGAATTTATTTATTTTAAAACAAAGAATGAGTCATATATGTGAGAAAATCATTGATACTGAAGAAAAATCTACAATTATTTTTACTTAAATTAATTTAATGTCCTGTGACTTGCTAAGAAGGGTAATGGAAATAGTCCACATTATCAGTTATGTGTGTTATCAAAAATTATCTGGAAAGTGAGGATAATCACACCAGAGTCTTTTTAAATGAGATGAAAGCAGCACCTTTTACATTGTTATGCTGAGATTAAATGTTACCACTTACAGAGTTTTACTGATCTAAAGTGCTACCATTAACAGCAGTAT
The DNA here is from genome assembly GCA_004024625.1 of Mellivora capensis. NCBI lineage: Eukaryota > Metazoa > Chordata > Mammalia > Carnivora > Mustelidae > Mellivora > Mellivora capensis. The sequence continues at coordinate 27,629 of PISX010011232.1, forward strand.
GGCAAGCCAACGTTAACCACCTACAGTTTTGTGCTGGGCAAAATTGATGCTACCTATTGCGTTGTAACTAAAGCACTTCTTTTCACAGTTGCATGCCAAGTTAAGAGCTCATATTGATAGAACAGGCCAAGGCGAACCTCATACCCCACTATATCCTATTATATGGTGAGCAGATCACTACAGTTAACCTTTACCTGTTCCTAAAGTGCACTGCTCTTCTTAACATTGCACAGGTGATGAGCAACAATATGAATTGAGCTTACATAAGGAGCTAAACAAAAGTAGATGAAGCCTATCTTTTTAGCGTAAGCTTTGTCTAGATATCAGCAACATCCCCAGACAGGCAGAGTTTTAAAGCCTCACTTGTCTGCATTATCTGGAGCTTTTCACAGTACCATACTTAACAGAAAAATCTATGAACCAAAGCACTCCACTCAGGAAAACTGTTACCAATCAAACACTTGTAGCACATAAAAAAACACTATTTCCACAGTGCTAGAGCAGTGGACCAAGGTAAATCAGATAAGTTTGAGACTAAAATGCTCTTCACAATAAAGTTGCCTGCTGGATCCAGTACAAAGTATACTATGATACTGGATATCTTATGCATAAAAAATAGAGACTATTCTAGGTAGATCAACAATCCAATCTATGTAGTAATTATAGTCATCATATATTTCTATAGCAAACTCTGGTCATGGTGCCTGAACACTGGATACAAAACTTTATTCTTAGTCACTCCGCAATCTTTGTATATAAAAGAAAGGATACACTTCACTCTGTGAACACCTGATAATAAGATATATTAAATTAACTAGCACACTCCAGTCAGTGATTGACCTCATCTTGGCCTGGTGCTGGGATAGAAAAAAAATTCTGGAAAACACTCAGAAATAGGGATGAACATAATCCAAATCGTGGGGAACTGGTAGAAATAGCATATTCTGGTCCAGGTCCTCTGTAAGTATAGATAAGGGAGAACACATGAGGTTGAAAACAATATATGTACAGTTTTTAGATGGAAGGATTTTCTCTAAAGGAAGAAAGATGCAACATAAAAATATGGTAAACATTAATTTTGTTTTGACCATATCTAAATAAGTCTGTTTTTCCTTCTGTTTCATAAAGAGTCAATTAGTTTCTGAAACCACAGAAATAAAACTTTTTTCTATGATGAAGACAGTGCAGATAAAAGAAATAAAATTTTGTTATGTCATGCTTTTGTGGCCATATGATTATATGTACTTTCAATAAAGGCAGTGAGTTACAAGTTGAAATTGCATTGATGGAGGTCTCTAGTATGTGCAAAATCACTTAAAATATCATAAAGAACTCACAGTACCTTTCATACTGGTAACAAGGCTTTACATTCAATTTTTATGTCTTATGTGCCTTGTGGGCCTGTAAGAAAAAGCTTTCTTTTTATTATGTATCCTTTGGGCATTCTAATAATCAAGGGGATATTATAAGAGAAGATCAAAAATATTTATGGTCTTAATCCATAAATACCTAAACTATGCATTTGGGTTTCAGGGGTTACCATGGAGGAGAAAGCACTCTCCACTGACACAAGAAAATCAAGTGCCGGAAGTCAGAGAGATATCTAAATTAGTTGTAAAAGCTAGACTTGGTAGGAAAAAAAAAAAAAAACACATATACCTATTTACTCATTCATTTTTTTTTTAAGATTTTATTTATTTATTTGACAGAGATCACAAGTAGGCAGGGAGAGAGGAGGAAGCAGGCTCCTTGCTGAGCAGAGAGCCTGATGCGGGGCTCCATCCCAGGACCCTGAGATCATGACCTGAGCCTAACGCAGAAGCTTTAACCCACTGAGCCACCCAGGCGCCCCTACTCTTTCATTTTTAAGCTTGTTGAATGCTTATCTGTCAAATTCTAGGTATTATCATTCTTATCTTTCTTGATTCCTTTTTTATCTCTCACACTGCACATGCAAACCATTGGGCAATGTTAACTATATATTTAAGATACACCCAGAAACTGACTATCATCCCCTCCTTTTAAAACATAAGCTGAATTGTGTTCCTTCTTTGTCAGAATCCTGCAATGAGTCCGTGTTTCAGAGTAAAAACTGAAGTCCTTATAGTAACTTGAATGTCCTACACAATCGGGCTTGGACACAGTCCTCCTTGCTTTCTCATCTTGTGTTTTAGCTGGCCAGGCCAGATGGCCAAGATTCTCCAGAGGATTCCCCAGACCCTAAGAGACTGCAAAGTCATTAGCCACTAGGCAAAGGGAAGGTAGGCCCTTTTATAAGCTACCATTAACATTTCTGCATTGGTAATGAAAAATAAACTTTATATGGTTAAGTTATTGGGATATTTTGTGGTTGTTTCGGTAGAGTACTAAGAATACAATGATGTATCAGGGTAACGCACGGTATTTTGAAAGTGAGTATCTGATTTGTGTTAAATGAATTGTGTGTGCTACATATTCAGAGGGCTTGTAATGGGGTAAATATTGCTCTGGGTTGGATAATTTAGGAGAAGCTTCACCTAAATGATAGTCAATGCTCTTGAAGAATGAATAAGGATTGAATAGGTACAACCAAATAGGAGAAGTGCATGTTAGGGAGAAGTACTGGAATGTTCCAAGTGGTGGAAGTGAGAGTGTGAATGACATATTTGGTAGAGAGTCAGCAGAATATCCTAGCTGAAGATAAAGGAAACTACAGAATCGGGGAAGAGTTAGGTATAAGGGCAAAGCCTAATCAGAATTGCTGTAACCAGGGCAACTATCCAAAGAGATATATAGGTGTTATATATTCTTTCATTTAAATCAGCAATATGTTTTCACAGTCACACCTTAGAAGTTATGATTACTAACTTAATTCCTACCAAAATATCGTTTTCAAACAACATCTTTTTAACAGCTGCCTCTTATCCTTCCAACAAATTTGCTCTGGAACCCTTGGCCCAAGAATTTTTAGCCTCTATGTGATCAAATCCGCTGACTTTCTTCTATGCATGCTCTCATTCTCCCTCACTTTCCTCTTTTTCAAGCATAAATCCCATAGTCCTGGGAACCTCCATTCCCTTGTACTCCTCACTTACTTTCCATTGTACCTGTCTGTCAATTTCAAGCCCCTGGTAATTCCAAGAACTGCTTTTGTTACATCTGCCTGTTTACCAGTTGGGAAATGCCAGAGAAAGCTACACAACTGGACTGGTTGATTTCCCTTTAAATTTCAGAACTTAAACTTAAATAAACTTGAGTTTATTCTCAAACATATTTATATGGTATGTTTTTCTCACCCTCCAAAATGACTACCATGAATAATTTTTCAATCTCCATAATTTCCCCATGATTCTTTCTTTACACTGAGTTTCTACTTTATTGGCTGTCTCTACTACTAATTAATTAGAAGTAGTTATATCTTCCACCACCATATCCGCAAACCCATGTTATTGTACTAAGATTCTGTTCTCATTCCTTTTACAATACAAGAAAAGTCCTTGATCTTACTTTGCTTTGACCTTTCATTATTCCATTATATTAAGTATTTTTTAAAGACTTTTATTTTATTTTATTTTATTTTAAAGAGAAAGAGAGTGAATGAGAGAGAGAGAGCAGTGAAGGGGCAGAGGAAGAAGGAGAGAATCTCAAGCCGACTCTCTGCTGACCATGGAGCCTGAGGCATGTCTTGATCCCAGGATCCTGAGATCATGACTTGAGCTGAGTCCAAGAGTCAAACCCTTAACTAACTGAATCACAGAAACACCCCTTAAGTAATTCTTATGTGTTGAAATGGGTATTTTTGTTTGTGTGATGGCTTATTTTAGATATTTATCAGCAAGTTTTTAAGCTTTCTATGCTTTTCTTACCTTCCCTCTTCTTGCCTTTTTTAACTCCATCCTTGACATCTTCATCTCAAGACTTTTATGTCTCATTGACTCTTAACTCCAATTACACTTATCATCCATCCTCTTATCTTTCTTCCCCCTACCCCAGGCCAAATGAAAAGGTTTTGCTGAGTAATGTGGAAAGAATATTTCTAAATAACATTTCAGGGGAAGGGGTAAGAGGTAGATCATAAGTGGAGCTCCCTTCCTGCTAGGATTAACCAGAGTTTGAATCAAATTTGGTAGCTACTAAGCTCCTCTTGGGAGCCCTAGTCAGGGTAGGAAGACCTGAGACAAACTGGAGAAGTTAAATCAGAGTCAATATCTCAGTGTGATCCCTAAGCATAGTGGGTTGAAATCAAAGAAAGCATGGACATTAGAAGCTCATAATTTACACTAGAATGCTAAGGTATTCTTTGTAATTTTATTAGTTCTGTTTTACTTGATGTTTTGTGTTTGTGATATTTTTATTTGGAATACAGTGAATTTTTTTTATTTGTTATTTTTTGAGGGTGGGACAGGGACAGAAGGAGAGAATCTTAAACATGGTCCATGCTGGCTTGGGGCTTGATCTTACCACCCTGAGATCATGACCTGAACCAAAATCAAGTCAGACACTTAACTGACTGAGCCACCCAGGCACTTCAGTAAATATTTATTTTTATAGGCATTTTGATAAATGAATTTTGACACCTTTCCTTAATGTATATCATATATTATATATACCATATACTAGTCTTCTTGGTTTTATGGAATCTTATAAAATTAATACTATGATATTTTACAGAATAGATTAGTAATAAGATGACTGACACTTGCCACCTTCTACAGTCATCTCGAACCACTCTTCTCTTGTGTCATTATATTCTTTTCAGGTCTGCCTTCTATTTGTTTCTTTCTCTAAATTCTTTCTTGCTTCAGCCTTTGCACTTGCAATTCTCTCTGGAGTGTTCTTGCCCTGACTCTTTATATAGCAGCTGTATTATATCTTTCAGGTTTCATTTAAATGTCATCTCCCCAGTTCAAGCAGTATCTTACTATCACTATCCTACCACTATCCCACCACCACTATCTTACCACTCTTTGAAATATGTTTATTTTTTCTTTGTGTATTTATTCTTTTTTTTTTTTTTTACTTCTAGCACTAGAAAAAAATATGAGGAATATGGAGATCTAGTCTTCTTTGCTCACTATCATATCCCCTAAATATCTGAGTGGCATCTGACATGTAAAATTTTCACAATAAATATTTCTGAATAAAATAACGAAACAGGGACACCTGAGTGGCTCAGTTGGTTAAGCGGCTGCCTTCGGCTCAGGTCATGATCTCAGCATCCTGGGATCGAGTCCCACATCGGGCTCCTTGCTCAGCAGGGACCTGCTTCTACCTCTGCCTCTGCCTGCCACTCTGTATGCCTGTGCTCGCTCTCTCTCTCTCCCTCTGTCTCTGACAAATAAATAAATTTAAAAAAAATTTTTAAATAAAATAAAATAACAAAACAGGCATTCACTCACTCAACATTATACTTTAAGTGACCTTTCCGTCCCAAGCAATTTTCTCACTGTTGTATATGTAACAGTGAACAATATAGACAAAATCTAAGTTCTGTAGATTTTATAAGTTAGCAGGGGTTGGGGAGCAGACAATATTTGAAACAAGTAAATAACTCAGTTAGAAATAATGCAATGGAAACATTAAAAAAAGAAAGAAAGAATGCTTTGGGAGCCATGGGTAGTAGAAAAAAAAAAGAAAGAAAGAGAAAAAAAAAAGAAGAGTGATGAGGCAGGCCATATTGTTTTAGATAAGATGGTCAAAGGAAACCTGGTAGATGAGCTGACAGTTGACAGTTCCATATCAGTATTGCATATTTAGATTACAGAAAATGAATCAAGCAACATAAGCTTGGCGCGTGCACACACACACACACACACACACACACACATATATATATAAAATTTGCAACAATATATGCAACAATTTGACATATATCTAAATAGTGTGTTTGCCATTGCTCAGTGGTTTTGTCAATCACCTATTGACAGAGCATGTAAACTCAGTGGCAATTTATACACTCCGATTTCATCTCCATTATCTGGATTCTGAATAAGTAACTCAAACAGTAAGATCGAAGGCATTTGAATAAAGAAACCCGAGCTTCTAATTATCTGTATTTTATCCAATATACTTATGCTTCCTTTTTCCATTTCAAAAGCAATCACATCCCCTACTACACACATGCCCTCACTCTTGTTTCTTTCCAGCTTTTGAATAACTTTTCCTTTTTATTTTTAATTTTTCTCCATCTGTCTCTTTTCTCTATTTTTCCCTTGCTCTTGCTTTAAAGTTTTTCACTTTCTCCAAAAGTCCCTTTGCTGATTTCACACATGTTTGTATTTTCTAGTTTGGGGAACAAATAAACCAAATCATCAAATAAATGCAATGAATATTTTAATATTACTCTATTTTGTTCACTACTATATATCTATAACACACAATTTGTGTATCTAGGTCTGAAAATTGCTTTCCAGATTTCATCCAATAACATTTATTTGACATATTTCAATTATATCAAGCACTGTGTTACATACTCTGAGAAATGCTGTCCAACTTAACCTCACCACTTTATGAATAAATTATTATCATTTCCATTTTGAAGTTGAGAAGACTCAAGTTTGTTTAGTGTCTTTTACAAAGTCATGCAGCTGGTGAGTAGCAAAGCCAAGGTTTAAACCCAGGGTTCCTCATTGTAAATCTCCTCTTCTTTTATTAATCTCTGAGGTCGTTCATATTTTTCTCATGTCTGTATTCAGCAGTCATTTCTCTCTCTCTCTCTTTCTCTCTCTCTTTTTTTTTTTTTGCTGTTACTAATGAAAGCTTTTGAAATTGTCTTCATGTAACTTCTTTTTATACTTTTATTGACTTACATGACCATTGTTTTTCTCTTTTGTACCCCACCCCCACTTCTTTCACTGGATTCCCTTCCACTTAAGTATAGACCTGTATGTTTCTGTTCATATTTGCCTTCATATCAATGATCCTTCCTCCTCCACACTTCAAATTTATCTTTCAAGGAGTGTCACAATGACTCACTCCCTAACCATTTTTTTTCTACAAAACTCTCTTTCTTGACCATTTACATAGTGTGTGAATTCTCTAGTATATGATTCCTCTTGTACTATTCACCTTGATTTCCTGCTCATTAATGTTCCTCCACTCTGCAGAATATTTTAAGAATATTATGAGGACAGTAAGCTTGTTTTATATTTCTATAAACAATGTCTCATTGTTTCTAACCCAATGCAGGAGACATGGTATGGTTTCATATATACTTGACTGATAAGTAATAAGTGATTAATATTTAAGTTGATATCAACATGGAAGTTATTCATGTTTGAATTATTTCTTTCTGCTCAAATACAATTTCTTTAAATATTTTAAAAATACAATGATTTATTAATATAGATGTGGTTTCCAAATATTTCTGAAAAGAAGAATTTGTGATTCCAATTAACATGTGAGAAATTCAGTATAGACAACACATTCCCCCAATCACCTCTGATTTCCTTTATATTACAAGATATCTGCAAGGCAATATAACTTTTTAAAATATTCTAAATATACATGTGTTTTATTTCAGATCTTTCTACTAAGGAAGTGTTCTTTTTTTACTGGTTTTAGTGGTTTAGAACATTGAATATATGAATACTGAAGGATCAGGGTGGAATTTATTAAATTCTAACTTGAAATTAATCAAAAGACTTACATATGCACATTTAACACACTTCTGAATTATCACATTTGTGTATCTTATTCATGGTGATTTCCTCTGAAATTGCAAAATCACAGGTGGTAGGATGGTTTGTTTGGTTCATTCTGTCCTGTTCTTTAGTCAGATAGTGTATATAAAGCATTTCCTTTTACCAAAAGGAGATTCATTTAAAAGCAACCCCTTCAAAGTCATTCCCTTAAATTAAGACTGTTTATGTTAACATTTTACTTTACCACTGCTTTAGTTCACGAGCATGTTTTACATTCTGTCAATGCCTTTTTCCTACCCTGCAAATCTGGACCCAAACAACATAACTACCTATCAAGATACAAACAAGATTGCTTTTTTAATTTCTAGGAAAAATCGTCAAACAGGTATACTTGAGGGAAAACAATAATTACTTTATATAATTAATTACTTTTCCATAACAGCAACTGTGACAATTATTCATTCTAAGAAAGTCTAATCACATTACAGAAATTTGTTCCAGTTACTCAGCTCTCAACACAATCAAGAATATTGCTACAGTGTTGGTCTGTATTGAGACCTCTTTCATTGTATCATATTGATGTCATTTTTACCATGTTAGTTTCCTTAATTTTTGAAGCTAAACAGAGGTCAGTCAGTAGCCCAGATGTCAACTGCTGGGTTTCTGTAACTCCTCTAGCTTTCAAAACTTTTCTCTTTATTATGTCAAATAAAATGACTTAAAGGTCGACCCTACGAAAGGTGGAAAGTTCATATTCTACCTCCACCACCTGCTATCTACAATATCTTTGAAAGCTCACTGGGGGTTTAATGTTCCCTTACTATATCCTACCCTAAAGTTCTATTTCCTCCAAATTCTTACTTTTACTCACGAATATTTTCTTTTTCTTTTCTCCTCCTAAAATAACAGAAGCATGGAAAATGGTACTTTTGCCTTGACTTCAACAAAATATCATTTACATAAAGTGATTTGACATGATATATACACTCTTTTTTTTCCAAGTTTTTATTTTAATTCTAGTTAGTTAGCGTACAGTGTGATGTTAGTTTCGGGTGTACAATATAGTAATTCAGCACTTCCATAAATCCCCCTGTGTTTATCACAAGTACACTTCTTAATCCCCATCATTTATTTAACCTATCTTCTCACACCTAAGCCATAGACTCTGGACTGATTGTGGAGAAACGATAGAAGTCTTGGGATTTTCTCGCTGACCAAGTACTTTCCTTAGGTTCTTGTTCTCTCACTCTGTTACTCCTTTCTTCTTCCTTCTCTAAGTTGACTACAGGAAGAAAAAAAAAGTCTCCTACTTTACTAAGCAGAATCATTCAACTCTTTCTCTTGAAAGATTTTGTCCATTTTGTTGAAAGATCTTTGTCCATTTTGTTAAGAGGGAGTTCAACTACCATTTTTTAAATGGAGCCTTATTTTTTTTTTGTTCCACCTACAGTTTTCCTTTAGCAAAATCTTTATTTTACCTGCAAATGACCTTCAACTTGAGAATATACATCCTCTCCCACACAAAAATCTCATATTTTCTTAGTGATACTTCAAAAGAGATGAAGCATATCATCTAAGAGAACTACAGATATGAGTATCCAAACTGACTACAGAGCGAGTGTCTCCTCATTTTTGTGTAATGGCATCTAATTATTGTTTTACTTTTAGGTATCCTATAACTGAATTTGGCTATTCTTTAGAGGGGACTAATTCCCCAAACCTCATTCAATCTGTCTCTTTCCTGGGAGACATTTCTTTCAGCCAATTTCCCTTCTACATTATCCTAATTTAATTTTCAGAATGTATATTTTCTTTCAAAAGTGTTCATTCTCCTTATAATGTTAGCAAATGTGTTTCTTAGATCTGGCCTAAAAGGAAATTCTATGTGGTATATAGAGAGTAGGTTCCCTCTATAGTTGTTTCACACTAGTGATAAAGGAAAAGCTTCAGGAGAGTTACCCATACTATGAAAGTTCTCCAGTTCTGAAACACGATTTGTAAATATCCAATGTAATCTTCTTGTTTATGATACTACCTAGTTCTCATATATGGAATAAACTTAATAAACCATTAACTTTAACTCTGATTGAACTTCACTTATCTTGAACAAGTTAATTTGCAAACTACTAGACTCTTGTTGATGATTCTTGCCTAGGTGATGAAGATATACAATATTCCTGGAAAGACTTATATATCTAGCACTTTATGTTGTCTTGAATTTGACTATTATTCTTAATCTTGATTTTTCTCCTACAATTGTATGCCTTGTTAAGCAGATTTCCCTCCCTCTGACAAATAAATAAATAAATAAATACATACATAAATACTCTTTAAAAATACCTAATGACTCACATAGAATAAGTCTAAATTCTTCGTTGTGGTTCACAAGTTTCTTCAGATAAGATCTTCATGACCTCACAAATGATTATTTCTTCAGCCTTTACTCCTCTGACTTCAAAGAACAGATATATCTGAGTGTCTACCATGCAGTCAGCTTTGTAGCAGAGTAGCTGTTTTCAAGACTTCTGCTCTTAGGAAGCACAATTTGAAAAAATTCTCAAAGAATGTTTCTTTAGGTGAATTATACCATCTACATTTTTACTATATTGGAAACCAAAATTTCAAATTAAAAAATATGTGTAATATATTATTTTAAACAATTATAATAAACCCACAATAAATTTTACTTTTGCAAAGAAATACCATCAGACATTTACCTTGAAGTGGCAGTTCTACTTAGTTCATTTGTAAGAAAATATCTGCTGAGTATACAACTTCAAAGAACAGTTTGTCTTTCATTCTTTCAAGTTAAAACAGTGCTCTATGAAAAAGTAGGTGGCCAGTTTGTCTCACATTTCAAACAACTGCACAATTATAGACAAAAGTGTGATTCTTTTTTCCTGTGGAAGCATTGTACGTCTCTTTGCAGCAGAGGGACCTTAGGAACACTTTCTATTTTGTCATACAAATTGTTAAAAGATATTATTCAATGGTCTTAAAATTAATATCTTTTATGGTTTTGTCAAAACATTATTGAGATTACATTTTAAATTTTATTTAATACCATTTTGTGCCACTGCTTTGATTGAATCATGGCTGTGGCAGATTTGCCACCACTGTTTTTGCTCCATTAACAAAAATATCAAGGTAGTGAAAAAGGCCCACAACATGTTTATATTATAATGAAAATAGTATTGACTCTATGGACTCCTGAAGATATATAAGATCCGGAAGCTTGCAGCCCATATTTTGAGAAGTCCTGTACCAGAATAAAATATTAATTAAGGCCAAAGTGATCAAAGCATGGCAAGCTGGAAAGAAAGTGGTAAAATTCTTTTTCAGGTAGGAGAATATTAAGACAATTTTTGGACTGAAAATGTATGATCTGATAACATACCATATATTTCTCCCCAAATAGTGAACAAAGCTGAATAATTTAAACATTTAATTTTAAAGTTAGTAGTTGAAAATTTAAAAAAAATTGTTTGAGAAACTCAGTATACAAATCTGGGTGTAGAAATCATATCTTTACTACTGATGCCTTTAACACTGATAACTAATTCTCTGATCTATTTCACAAGATTAATTTTGTGATTATGGTTATTACTCATAACCAAAAATAAATAAATGGAAAACATTGGAAATTATCACTATAAAAGTTTTCAAGAATGCAGAATCATCTTTAAATATTATATTTTCTTAAGCATTTTATTTTATTTTTTTAAGACTTTATTTATTTATTTGACAGACAGAGATCACAAGTAGGCAGAGAGGCAGGCAGAGAGAGAGAGGGAAGCAGGCTCCTGCTGAGCAGAAAGCCCGATGCGGGTCTCGATCCCAGGACCCTGAGATCACGAACTGAGCGGAAGGCAGAGGCTTTAACCCACTGAGCCACCCAGGTCCCCCTTAATTAATCATTTTAATTCTAACATAGTAACATACAGTGTTATATTAGTTTCAGGTGTACAATATAGTGATTCAACAACTTTACACATTATTCCATGCTTATCACGGTAAGAATGCTCTTTAATTTCCGTCATCTATTTCAACCATCCCTCACCCACCCATCTCTGGTAACCATCAGTTTGTTTTCTATAGTTAAGAGTCTGACTCTTAGTTTGTGTCTCTCTTTTTTCCCTTTGCTTGTTTTGTTTCTTAAATTCCACATATGAGTGAAATCATATGGTATTTGTCTTTCCTTGACTGACTTATTTTGCTTAGCACTATACTCTTTAGCTCCATTCATATTGTTGCAAATGGTAAGATTTCATTCTTTTTATGGATGAATAATATATATATATTAATATAATAATATATATATCTATATATATCTTACCATTTGCAACAATATGAACATGAATATATATAAAAATATATATATATAAAATCTCACAGGTATTTATGCCACATCTTTTGTATCTATTCTTTTATCAGTGGACCCTTGGACTGCTTCCATAATTTGGCTATTGTAAATAATGCTGCAATAAACATAATGGTACATGTATCTCTTTGAATTAGTGATTTGATAATTTTTGAGTAAATACACAGTAGTGTGATTATTAGATGGTAGGGTGGTAGGATATTACTATTTTTAACTTTTGAGGAAGCTCTGTACTATTTTTCACAGTGGCTGCGCTACTTTGCATTCCCACCAACAGTGCACGAGGGCTCCTATTTCCCCAAATCCTTGGGAAATACTTGTTGTTTCTTGTGTTTTTTTCTTTTAGCCATTTTGACAACTGTGTGTTCAGGTCTCTATCCTCTTTGGATAAGTTTATTCCTAGGGACTTTATTATTTTTGTTCAATTGTGAATGAGATAGTTTTCTTAATTTCACTTTCTGATCCTTCATTTTTAGTGTATGAAAAATAGAACATATTTCTTTACATTGGTTTTGTATCCTATGATTTTAGTGAATTCATTTACCGGTTCTAGTAGGTTGGTTTTTTTGTTTGTTTTTTTTTTTTTTTTTTTTTTTTTTTTTTTTTTTGTGGAATCTTCAGGGTTTTCTATTTATAGTAACATATCATCTGCAAATAGTCCAACTTTTCTTCTTCATTCCCAATTTAGATGCTTTTTATTTATTTTATTGTTGTCTGATTGCTGTGGCTAAGAGTTCTAATACTATGTTGAATAAAACTGGTGAAAGTGGCCATCTGTGTCTTACGCCTGACCTTAGGGGAAAAGCTCTCAGTTTTACCCAATTGAGTATGATGTTTGCTGTGAGTTTTTCATATAAGGCCTTTATTATATTGAGATATGTTCTCTCTTAACCTATTTATTGAGGGTTTTTATAATGAATGAATGTTTTATTTTGTCAAATGTTTTTTCTGCATCCATTGAAATGATCACATGTTTTTTATTGTTCCTTTTATTGATGTAAAATATCATATTGATCGATTTGTGAATATTGAACCACCCTTGAAACCCAGGAATAAATCCCACTTGATTGTGGTGAATGATTTTCTTAATCACAACCCTGAGATCATGACCTGAGCCCAAAGCAAGAGTCAGATGCTTAATCAA
>PISX010011232.1:40875-66441 GCA_004024625.1 Mellivora capensis
CCAATTTCCCTCAACTCCCTTCTCCTCTCCATCTCCCCATGTCCTCCGTGTTATTTGTTATGCTCCGCAAATAAGTGAAACCATATGATAATTGACTCTCTCTGCTTGACTTATTTCACTCAGCATAATCTCTTCCAGTACCATCCATGTTGCTACAAAAGTCGGGTATTCATCCTTTCTGATGGAGGCATAATACTCCATATTGTATACGGACCACATCTTCTTTATCCATTCGTCTGTTGAAGGGCATCTTGGTTCTTTCCACAGTTTGGCGACCGTGGACATTGCTGCTATAAACATTGGGGTACAGATGACCCTTCTTTTCACCACATCTGTATCCTTGGGGTAAATACCCAGTAGCGCAATTGCAGGGTCATAGGGAAGCTCTATTTTTAACTTCTTGAGGAACCTCCACACTGTTCTCCAGAGTGGCTGCACCAACTTGCATTCCCACCAACAGTGTAAGAGGGCTCCCCTTTCTCCACATCCTCTCCAACACACGTTGGATTTTGGCCATTCTAACTGGTGTGAGGTGGTATCTCAATGTGGTTTTAATTTGTATCTCCCTGATGGCTAGTGATGATGAACATTTTTTCATGTGTCTGATAGCCATTTGTCTGTCTTCATTGGAGAAGTGTCTGTTCATATCTTCTGCCCATTTTTTGATATGATTATCTGTTTTGCATGTGTTGAGTTTGAGAAGTTGTTTATAGATCCTGGATATCAACCTTTTGTCTGTACTGTCATTTGCAAATACCTTCTCCCATTCCGTTGGTTGCCTCTTTGTTTTGTTTGTTTTTATTACTGATTCAATTTCATTGGTAGTATTCAGTCTGTTCAGATTTTCTGTTCCTTCCTGCTTTAGTTTTGGTAGGTTATATGTTTCTAGGAGTTTACCCATTTCTTCTAGGTTGTCCAGTTGGTTGGCATAAAAATGTTCATAATATTGTCTTACAATTGTTTATATTTCTATGGGAAATTGTTATTTTGTTGTTATTTTCCCTCTCTCATATGTGATTTTGTTTGAGTACTCTCTATCTCCCTCTCTCTCTCTTTCTTTCCCTTTCCCTCTCTTTTGTTGAATCTGGCTAGAGGTTTATCAGTTTTGTTGGTCTTTTCAAAGTGCCAGCTCCCAGTTAAATTGATCTGTTCTACTGTTTTTTCTCAGTTTCTATTTGGTTTATTTATGCTCTAATCTTTAGTATTTCCTTCTTTATGCTCTTTTTGGGATTTGTTTGTTCTTCTCTGTCTAGCTCCTTTAGGTATAAGGTTAGGTTTTTTATTTGAGATTTTCCTTGCTTCTTGAGGTAGGCCTGTAGTGCTATATACTTCCCTTTTAGAACTACTTTTGCTGCATCTGAAAATTCTTGGACTGTTGTGCTTTCATTTTCATTTGTTTCCATGTACTTTTTGATTTCTTCTTTGATTTCTTGGTTGATCCATTCATTGTTTAGTAGCATTCTTTTAACTTCCATGTATTTGCACTCTTTCCAGATTTTTATTTTTTGTGTTTGACTTCTAGTTTCATACAGTTGTGGTCAGAAAATATGCACTGTATAAGTTCAATCTTCTTAAATTTGTAGAGGTTTATTTTGTGAGCTAATATGTGATCTATTCTGAGAATGTTCCATGTGCATTTGAAACAAAGGTGTATTCTACTTTTTGGATGGAATGTTCTGAATATACCTGCTAAATCCATGTGATCCAGTGTGTCATTCAAAGCCATTATTTCCATGTTGATTTTCTTTTTGTATAATTTGTCCATTATGTAAGTGTGGTTGTAAAATTCCCTACTATTATTGTACTACTATTGATTAGTTCCTTTATGTTTCTTATTAACTGTTCTATGTATTTGGCTGTTCCCATGTTGTGTGCATAAATCTTACAATTGTTACATCTTCTTGTTGGATAGTCCCTTTTATTATTATATGGTGTCTTTATCTGTTATAGTCTTTTTTTTTAAGTCCAGTTTATCCAATGTAAGTATTGTTACCTTGTCTTCTTTTGACATCCATTTTCATGATAAATGTTTCCCCATCCCCTCACTTTCCATCTGCATATCTGTAGGTCTAAAATGAGTCTCTCATAGGCAGCATGTGGATGGGTCTTGTTTTTGTTTTGTTTTGTTTTGTTTTTATTTTAAAAAAATTTTTAAAGATTTTATTTATTTATTAGACAGAGATCACAAGTAGGCAGAGAGGCAGGCAGAAGTGGGGGGAAGCAGATTCCCTGCTGAGCAGAAAGTCCAATGTGGGGCCCAATCCCAAGACCCTGAATCATGACCTGAGGTGAAGGCAGAGGTTTAACCCAATGAGACACACAGGCACCCTGTTTTGTTTTTTAATTCAGTCTGTCACCCTATGTTATTAGATGGTTTAGTCCATTTACATGCAAAGTAATTATTATAGATATTTATTTATTGTGTTTTATTACTTGTTTTGTGTTTGTGTTTTTAGTTGTTCTCTGATCTCTTCATGCTCTCTCATGGTTTGCTGGTTTTCTTTAGTGATATACCTGGACACTTTTATCTGTATTCTCTGCATTTCTATTACTGGTTTTTGATTTCTGGTTACCATTCAGATTGTATAAAACATCTGCATATGGCAGTCTATATTGAATTGATAGTCATTTAAATCTCAATCTATTCTCTACTCCTCTCCACATAAGTTTTAGGTATATGATGTCATTAACTACATTATTTTTTTTAATGAATGCCTTGATTTAGTTTTACAAATATACTTAGAAAATTCTTTCATTTATGGACTTTCCTTTCCTCAAAGAGTGCCCTTTAATATTTTTTGTAGGATTGCTTTGTTGGTAATGAACTCTTAGTTTTGTCTGGGATAGTATCTCTCCTTTTATTCTGGATAGGATATTCTTAACTGCAGATTTTCTTACTTTCAGGACTTGGAATATGTTGTGTCATAATATGCCAGAAGGGAATGGCTTGAAGTTTGATGAAAAATCTGCTTATAGACTTATGGGGTGTCCATTATATAATTTTCTTCTTTATTCTTGTTGCATTTATTTATTTATTTATTTATTCTTCATCACTACTTTGTTGTTGTTGTTGTTGTTATTTTAATTAGTATGTGTCTTATTGTGGACATTCTTGGGTTGATTTTTTTGGGGGGGGGAGAGTGGATTTCTCTGTCTTCTGAATCTGAATATCTGTTTCATTCACCAGATTAATGAAGTTTTCAGCCATTATTTCTTTAAATAAATTTTCTGTCTCTTTTTGTCTCTCCTTTTTCTGGCATCCCTATTACACAAATGTTGCTTTACATTTGATGGAGTCACTTAGTTCCTTAAGTCTATTCTTGCTTTGCATATTTTTGTCTCCTCATTTGCTCAGCTTAATTTCCATTACTCTGTCTTCCAGGTCATTAATTAATCCCTCTGCTTCCTCTAGCCTGTTATTTATTCCATCTAGAAATAATTTTTAATTTCATTTATTGTCTTCTCCATCTCTGATTGGTTATTTTTAACTCATTTTAAGGGTCTCACTGATGTCCTCCACTTTTTTTTTCCCTCAAGGCTGGTGAGTATATTTATGATTATTATTTTAAATTATCTATTGGGAATATTATTTATCTCCATTTTGCTCATTTTTTCTTCATTTGCTCTTTTCCTATGGTTTTAACCTATTCTTTCATTTGGGACATATTCTTCTCTCTCCTCATTCTGTCTAACTTTCTGCATCTGTCTATGTATTGGGAAAGTCAGCTGTGTTGCTTGCTCTTAAAAGTAATGACCTTATGAAGAAGAGGTCCTGTAGTGTCATGTGGTGCAGTATTTCTTGTTCCCTAGGTCCTGGTGCTTTCGGGAATATCTCCTATGTGTGTGTGTGTGCACTTTGCTTTTGTATCCTGGATGCTTTATCCTTTTGTTCGGTTGTCTATAGAGGTTATTTTTGCCTGTGTGGGCAGTGTTTAGGCCCCAGTAAGGGTAGGGCATATTTTAACAAGGTGCATCCTGGTCTATTTGTGAAAGGAGACCAGCTACCACTGCCACTGGTGCTGCTGCCAGAACAGAAACCTTGCAATATGTGTGGGCCAGGAGATTCACGAGAGGGTGTGGATCTTCTGTGGAAAAACCCTGCAGAAAGGAAACTGAGGCTAGTATGACTGGGAATGATAGATCTACAAAGGGTAAGGTGGAGGGGGTCTTGCCATATGCCAGTTAGGTAAGGAGTTTCAGAGCAATGCTGGTTCCCCACAGGTAACCCTTTTTTTTTTTTTTTTTTCTTCTGTGAGGGGTGAGGTAGAGAAATAGTGCCTACCTCCTTTGTTCTGGAGGGGTCTTCCTTTGATCCATGCCTTCCTGAGACAAGCTCTAACATGAGTGAATAACTCACTCCCACAAGTCTCAAGCATTTTTCATACTGCTGGTTCTATGCAGTATCTGTACAGGCTGCTTGCTGTGCTATCTCTCTAAGGCAGGAATTCACTTTCCTAATGCCCTCCTTGCTCTCCCAGATTTGAGCCACTGATTTTTAAAATTCTAGGCTTTAGGTCCTGTTTGTTGCAAGAATCCATGAAATTTTGTCCCTCTCACTTTTAAAGCCAAATGTTATGATTTGTCTTCTCTGTGCAGGCTCCTCTGTGAAGAAGCCTGGAGTTTTTTTTACCTTCTCTACACCTCCAGCTTTCCCTCACTATGGAAAGCCATGGTCTATTTCACTCCAAACTGTGTCTTTACCTTTCCTACCTTCTACAGTGTGGCCTCTTCTCTACCTTTAGCTGTGGAGGTTGTTCTGCCTGTCTTCTGGTCATTTCCTGTGTCATTTGTGCTGATATTTTATCTAGTTGTATCCATGAAACCATGTGAGCTTAGGGTCCTCCTACTCTGCCATCCTCCCCCTCCCATCTCCACCTTTAAATAATTAGAAGGAACAATTGAAGGACCTCCCAAATTTGTTTTGAATATATGTCTATGGTAATTATCATGTGATATTCTCATGGGCTGTTAAACATTCTATTTTGTTCTATTTTATTTACCACGTTGAGAATAGATTTTTTAATGTTCTCTCTCAAAAGAGGAAAAGAAATATCTGCCACTCACATTTTAATTAAATTAAAATCATAATATCTGTAACAAGCTACTCCATTAACGTAAGTTACAGCTAAATGCTTAGGAGAAACAACATGTCATAACTTCTGCTCATTAACCTAGTAAAAACAGCTACTTTTTTTCTGGATTCCAAGCTTTTTCCAAACATTAAGATTAATCATTTGTAGATCAAAAAGACATATACTTTCATATACTTTACTTTCCCAAATGTGAAGAATTCATTTAGAGCATACAATTATGGAATATGAATGCTTAAAGGAAAGGGAGGGAGATTGGGCAAGAATCTTTGTAATGTGCCAAAAAGTATAAGCAAGCAGAGCCAGAGCTGTCTGTGCAATATACTAGTGCCTTTCCCTCTGCTTTAATACTCTTTTCTTTTCTCCTCACCTATTCAAACACAGCCAATACTTCACCATCCACTTAATCCTAGTCTTTCCCTTGAAGCTGTTGATGCGAATTGCTTAATAAATATGCCAGAAGAGAGTCCAACAAAGATCTCTGATGATACTATGATTAATATAAGGTATGTTCTATACAATAGACTCTTAGGCACTTTTTCTACCTCTGCATAGTTCAATATTTGTTTATCAGTCCAAATATCTGTAACCAGGCTTTGGAAACTTCAGAGCAATCTGAGTCTGTTCTTCCCCCAAAGAAAGCAGCAACCTCTTCCCTGAGGCCAGATATAAACATCTGTAACCTCTGATGACTGTGCGGGCTTGCATTTTTTTCTGGTTTATCCAGACCATTCAGGACATTTTCTGACTTAAAGTAGCATTCATTTTTATTAAAGGAATAATATCTATGAAATGCTACCAGAAGGTTTATATGTTAATAAGGAGAGAACATTCAAATATATGTAATGAGTTTATGAAAGGCATTGAGAAGTTTCATTTTTCTCTAATTACTGCCTTTAAACTTTTCCTGCTAGATTTCCCTTCTGCCCTGGATGACATTCTCAGTGGATTCCCAACTTTCTGTACACTTCAAGTTATGTAACAAAGTTTTGTTGTTGTTTTTTTTTTATTTGTTTGTTTTGTTTTGTTTGGCTATTGGGATGAATTTTTAGAATACTAATATATCCAACCCTGACCTAAATTTCAGTCTCTCGACTGTCTTTTCTTTAGATTAGGTTTACCCTATGGCTAGGGAAACCATGCTAGAGGAAAATGGGTATTGTTTCCTTTCCCTTCCTATTATTGATGAATCCTTTAATGCTGTTGAAAAGATAAAGACCAAAAGTCCTACTTGGCCTAACTGACTGGCACTGTTGTAATTTGACAAGGCTATCTGCATAGCAGACTCCCAAATGTTGATTCTGTATTGGGTTGCCCATGGTGGTTCTTTGGAGGCTCCTTGCAATCCATCATGCTGCCCCGTTTCTACTCTCTGACTGATAGATTATGTTTGTATCTCCCTCCCAGTTCTAGCCCCTAGGAGTCTACCTCTCCACCCCACTCAGCTTATCTCCTTCTGTTAAGTTGCACTGGCTAGAGTTCATCAAGATGACCTAAGCATGGCTAATTCTGCAGGATTAACTTCTGTCCCACAGGAAGTTCATGAATCTTTGTTCTCCCAAATGCTGAGACTTAATATATTCTCTGTGACCTTTTAAACTCATTTGGCCTTCAAGGATAACTCTTATCCACTTCATGAATTTAAAAAGCAGGAATTAATTTCTATGCCCTTATACTACCATGTCACCCACACTCAAGTCTACTGAAAGCATGCAAGGTTTTTCTGAGATTATTCTAAAGTGTTCTGCCCATTGTTTTCTCTATAATGGACATCTGAATTTCTGTAGTTTAGAAAGCATAGAAGTAAGAGGTGTATTTTCTTCCCTCAGACAGTCTAGTTACCAGAAGGGGTTCTTCTGGACTATCTTTGTTTGGCTTGAGGAAAGTATCCTCTTTCTTTCCCCTTAGTGATAGAAAATGAAGGCTCAGCTCACTTCCATCAGCTTTATATAGTCTGAGGACTTAATTTATTATTATTTTTTTACTATTCTTGATTTTCTTTAAATTTTTAATTGGTTATTTAGGATGGACCATATTTGACATGTTAATTTGATTATTTAGCTTAATTTGTTTTAATTTAAATTCCAGCAGAGTTAACATACATTGACATATTTTAGTAAATAACACATGGGCATGTGTAGCACCATTCTTTCAAATGTGAGAGTACTTATTTATTTATTTATTGTTCTCAACTTATGGCTTTAGTAAAAGTTGTGAACTAACTGGAAAACTGTTAGAATATGGAAGGTAATTTAAAATAATATAATTTAAGCCACCGTGTTACAGAGAAGATAATAACTTCTCCAAAGTCCTAAAATCCATGGCAAAGTTGAATTTAGTGCACAATAGTAATCCTAGGTTATTTTCCCGAAGTGCACTATTTTTCTTTCTGAGAGGAATAATTTCTCAAAGCTTATTAAGAAACTATATCGAAAACAATGTTCTGATCAGGCAGAATAACTTAACAGAAAGGAATCATCTGAATTTATGAAAAAACCACTTTATATGATTAAAGGCCTGATGGTCTATTTTATTACTTAACAAAATAAGTTTCCTTTGATGGAATTCAAAATGTATTAGGTTCTTGTCACTTTATGCTCAACAATGAAAAAAAAGATTCCAGTTTATTACTTTTCTCTTCTGAATCCATTACATTATTTTTGATAATAACAACTGTTTATTTTGTGAATTCACTATTCCATCATATTTTGTCATCTTTAATTTCAAACTAATCCACTTTTTGGTCTTTATTTCTACTGATGGCTCCACTTTACTCTCACATATTGGCTCAAAACAGCAAACAAAAAACATCTTTTACTCTTTCCTCTCCTTTCCTTCTCATCAAATAAGTGTCAATTCCACTGGATGTGTCTATATATGGTCTTCCCTGAATCTTACTTCAAAATTTCCTTAAACATTAGCTCTAATATTTAATTTAATCCTCGTTCCTTTAGTTCCTTTTATCATTTTCATTATAATATGGCTTCAAATTTTCCTTATCACTTTGCTTTCCCTCTAGTAAGTTCATTCTTGTTTATCTATGTTTCTATTATATGACTGAGCTAGGAACTGAACATAATACCACAGTCATTGTTAGCATGATAGATGCAAAGTAGATCTAACTTCTCCCTTTTTCTTGACATTGTTAATAGAACTAAGGATAATATTAGTTTTTTTTATTTGTTTGCTTGTTTGTTTGTTTTGGTAGACACATAACACTGCTGACTCATATTCAAATTAATAATTACTCATTGAATACCTGTTGTCATCTTCTCTCTTACAGACTTTTTTTTTTTTTTTGAGAGAGAGAGAGAGAAAGAAGTAGAGAAGTGGGAGAGGGAGAGAGAGAATCCAAAGCAGGCTTCACACCTAGAGTGGAGCCCAATGTGAGAGTCCGTCTTACAACCCAAAGATCATGACCTGAATCAAAATCAAGAACCACATGTTTAAGTGACAGAGACACCAAGGCTCCCCATGTAGACTTTTGAAATAGCAAGCCATTCTCCCTGCTTACATTTTGCCCAAGCTCTACAATCCATTTTCTATAAAGCATTTAGCATGATCTTTTAACATGTTATCAAGTTACATCTCTGCTTAAAACATGATCTAGTCATTGCCTATTTACTAATTTCACTCTTTATGACCCTTCTTGTCATACACTCTCTTTATCCATAAAGGTTCTTCTGTCTTCTGTATTGGTTCTTCTTTAAACAAAGAAAGTGCTTCCCTGTGAGGGTTTTGACATTTGCCTCCCTCGGCTGCTGAAACACTTTCTCTTGGATATTCACATGGCTTGCTTTTTTCACATTCATTAGGTGTTTCCTTAGAGTCCATTTCTGAGTTATATTTCTTGCCATCTTATGTAAAGCAACGACTTGCTACCCCAGCACCACACACATCACTCTTTAATTTACTCTCCTTAATTTCTCTATGGGAATTATCCCTGCAGACCTTGCATTATTTGGTTTCTTACTAAATTGTCTATTTTTTTTCCTAGCATGTGAGTTCTTCAAGGATGCAAGTTTTGTCTGTCTTGTTAACTGCTGTATCCTTAGTGACTAGAATGATACATAGTAAGCATTAAATTAATATTTGTTAAATAGCAGATAAATGATTTGGGCTAACAAATACTTGGAGGTTATTAGGCCACTGGGACTGGCCTTTTATCTCTGTACTTTCTATCTGTAATACAAAACATCTTTGACAAATTACTTATGCTAGGCCCACTTGGAACTTTTTAACCATACCTATGATATTTTTTAGAAGACAAACTGAATCAATAGTGAAACAAATGTTTCACCTTGAGTTCTACTGAATCCTTTAGAAAAAGCCAACAAACAAGCAAAAACCAGCCCATTCCTTCAGGATTAAGGGTCCAGGGGCGAGGTTGAAATAGTTCTTGCTCAATTTAGGCATTAGACAAAAATAGCTCTAGGACAGCAAAGACATTATCAGTTAATGCATCTCTCTGAATTATTATAGAAGAACAAGTAGAGAGGCATACAAGCCAGGTGTCCTCTTGGAGAACTTTAGAACATCTTGAACAAAATCTGTCAGACCTACATGCTGTGTGAAAATGTGTAGCATGAGACCTCAGATACCTGATCAAAGACACTGGTGATTCAAAGATTTTACTTTTTTTATTTTTTTGCCTTTATCCCCCATACATTTTCTTTTTTCTTCTTTCTTTTCTTTTCCTTTCCTTCCTGCCTTCCTTCCTTCTTTCCTCCTTCCCTCCCTCCCTCCCCCTCCATCTTTCTTTTTCTTTCTTTCCCTTCCTTTCTTCCTCCCCATTTTTCTTTCTTTCTTCCTTTCTTTCTTTACTCTTTCTCTTTCTTTCTTTTTTTCTTTCTTTTTTCCTTTCTGCATATTTTCACAATCCCCTGAACTAAATAAACTAAGATAATTGCTTCTTCATTAACCCCAGACTACAGGATATCCAAAAATACCTCAGTTTAGTCCATGGTATTAAAAGATATAAAGATGATAAGATTGAAAAATCCAAAATTATTCATCATTTTTGGAGGTTTACTGACCAGAAATTTCTATAAACAGAAACATAGGTTATGCTTCTCTTCACAGAAGAAAAGAATCAAACAAGTAATTAATTATTCCTCTCATTTATTTAAAAATGAGTACCCATGCTTTAGAAAGTATTATTCTAAGTCTTTTGTACGAAACAAAAGTCTGTTTTTATAGAACAAGATAATCCTGTTTCCTTTATTTAAGATATAAAAATTATAATTATAAATATGAAAATACTAAAAAGGTAAATATCATCACTTAAAATCATATTTATCCCTGATCTGGCCCATTTGGATGGTTCTGCCAAAGCACAGACACCTTCATATATATATCATGTAAAAACCAAGTAAAAAGTTCTCTGACAAAGTTTTGCTAAAGTTACAGTGAGAATTAGAATGGAAAACATTTTTTACAAATGTTAGAAAAAATATCTTGTTTGATAGGTGTATCAAATAAATATCACCAAATATAGAAATCTACAGTTTCAAGAAATACGCAGTTGACTTGGTTGGTTGTTAGCAAAAAATATTTTCCCAAATAGCTAAAATAAACGTAACCCTTTTTTAATCTCACAATTAGTTAGATATATTTATTTTACACATGATGTATTTTAAAAATTTGGATCCTGATAAGCCTATAAATTTTATTTAAAGTCAAGAAGAACAGAATTTTTTTTCTGTATTTCTCTGCAACTCAGTTGTGTCCAGCTTATTTGGGTTCTTATGAATATAACTACCTTACATTTTATAGGTAGAATAGACTTGTATTGAATTAATGAGATATAGAAAATGTAGCTGTTTTTTTGCTGATAAATTTTTCAAATTACTAAATAGAGGCAGCTCCTCAGGGGTTCTATCTAAGCAATAAAACAATCTTCACCGTAAGTAGATGTATTTCACTGTTTTATTATTGTAGTAGAAATTTATCTGTGCTTAACAAATGGTATCGTGAACATCTGTTCAAAATTTCTTGTGGACAGCTGATACAGTATGAATTTTCTGAGCATTATTTTACAATATCAGAAAGAACTACTGTTTCTGGTTAATATTTTAGCAACAAATATTTATAAATTTTGAAAATAATAATTTCCATAAGAGTCCAGTTGAAGAAGCATGAGATAACTTCCACGGCATTTCTAGATTATAAAACATTTTGATGTATTTGATGTATTTTGTTTGCTTACACCTTAACCAATAATTATGTGGAAAACTTTTTAATATTTCTCATGTAGGTGAAATAACATTCCTCTGACCTAATAAACAGAGAAGTTAATTCTCTGTTTAATCTCCAAAACACTGAGAACACACATTTATTCTCATTTCTCGGGAATGTTGAATTTGGTTGATTCAACCATCAGCTGATGGTTTCCTTTTTATATCACTCTAGGAATTGCTGATAATTATAGATATTTCTTAACATTTTCTCTGCCTTTAAGATAAAAATAAAACTAAATTCAGGTACCCTCCTCCACCAAAACCCGACCTCCACTAATAAGGAGAAATTAAATTGTCTTTTGATTAATTGCATGTCTAATGAAACCAGTGCACAGCTAATAAGAGTCAAACTTTTTTTTTTGTTTTGTTTTTGTTTTACTGAGGTAACCTTTATTATCATCATGTCCTGGGGGACAAATACAGTGTGTACATATATAATTTCAAAATGATCACAGAGGAGCCACATAATCCACTTCTCTTTCTCAACTGCAGTAGGCCTGTCAGACTTAATATTATCAGGCACCTGTAACACTTCTCTTTTCATTTCCTTTTAAAGTTGTTAGGAAACCCTACTTGTCAGTGACAAAGTTCTATGCTATTACCTCACTGCCACTCACAGAAGAAGGAGAGTATTTGCATAAGCTTATCCATGACAGACATTCTCTGTTTAATAGTATATCATCTTCTTGGCAAAAAGAACAAACCTGTCCAATAAAATGAATTTAATTCAATGAAGAAGAATGAGATGAAAGTATTGAGAAAAATGCATGGTTTTTTGGTTGTTTTAAAGCAATACAGCTTACATCAGAAGCATCTGAAACTAATTCAGGAAAAATGAACTACACGAAATTATATCAGAAGAAAGTCAGTGTAACTTTGAAAACTGAATTTCTTCTCTGGTCTCTCCTCTCTGTTGTCTGGTACGTTGAAGTCATTGATATAGGAGGCAACCTTCTCATTATTCTTTCACTAGTTACCATCTAAGTGTCTTTGGGTATGTGATAGAACCTCCCTGATCCTCATTCCTATTGAGAACAAATAATAGTTCACTTGCCAAAGTATAAGGAATCAGGCACATGATCTCCAAATTGTTTTTAATCTTAAAATTTTCTAAATTAGTGAAGGTGATTTTTTCAATATAGTCACAGTATTAATATATCTAGTTTAAATAAATCTAATTAAATATTTTTTCTTAAGTCTATAACTTTGATAGAAATGCATAAGCAGATTTAGGATGTTGAAAGCAATACACTAGTACTGGGGACTGAAAAAAGAATGCTTTTTCAAAATCCTTCAACCAAATGATCTTCAACCACATGATAATGTGGATAATAATAACTACATTGTAGCTTTTTTAATAATAAATAATATTTGTATTTGACATATTTCACATGCACTCTCTTAAGCTCAGTATCCTATCATGCCATTTTATTATATTTCACAAAAAGAAACATATTGTTAATGATTATTATTATGATGCATATTTCTAAGTCTTAAATATTTTAAAAGAAATTAGAATAATTACTAGCCACATTCCCAAAGGGATATGATGATTAAAAAAACCATTAGATAGAATATTCTGTAAAACAGAGCAGAACAATTTAAACCCTTTAATTTTTGTTGTGTTTGTTTAAACATGGAGATTAGATGAAAAGCAATTTACAGAACCAAGGAATGTCAGTAAAGTTGTTTATAAATTCAAAGAAGGTAAATCCTCCTAATTGCTTCCTCTATACACATTTGAAGGATAATAAATCTTTGAAGAATAATTTTTAAAGAAAACAACATGAATTTTGACACAGTAGAGGTTGAAATGTTGATAATTTTTGTAGATATGTATAGAACTAGGCTATGCTAACTATGATTCCTCCCCCAATTTCAAACATTCTATGCTGAAAAGCTTAGATTTTATTCAAGTGAATTTATCTTATATTGATAAAAAAACTTTATTGATTTTTAAAGTTTTTTTTAAGCTCAGCTAATGAAATTAGACCACAGTGTTCTCACTGTCATTGTATCTGAAATAATAATAAAAAGAAATCTTACATCTTCTTTGTTGTTAACTTAAACAGGATTATTATTTCCATATAAAATATCTATAGATCTAAAACATTATGTGGTAGACCTTGAAAATGGGCATGTCTTACTGCTCTATATACACTTTATTTAGACCACTTTGTTGAGATATGATTGATACACAACAAACTAGATATTTAAGGTATATAACTTGATAAGTTTGGAATAAGTATACATCTGTTAAACCATCACCATAATCTATGCCATAAACATATCCATCATCTTCAAAAGTTTTGCCTGCCTTTTAAATTTTTTTTTTCTTTTCTTTTCTTTTCGTTTCTTTTCTTTTACAGTAAAAACACTTAAAATGAGATTTACCTTCTTGGAAAATTTTTAAGTATGCCACTTATATAAAGAACCTATAAAGAATCTAAAATAGTCCAACTTATAGAAGCAGAAAGTAGAATGGTGAGTGCCAAGGAGCTAGAAAGAGGGGAAAACAAGAAAGTATTATTCAAAGGGTACAAAGTTTAAACTATGAAAAATGCATAAGTTCTAGAGATCGACTGTGTAGAGTAATGCCTAAGTTAATAATACTATGTTCAATATCTTTACAGTGTGCTTTTGCAACCTACTCTCTTCATGAGATGGAATCTATTTTTTTACTCTTTGAATCCTGTTTTGGCCTATGTGATTTGTTTTAGTCAATGCGACAATAACAAACATGGCACAAAGGCTTGAAAAGTGCTTGCAAATTGGATTTTGTCCCTACTTTTCCTTCAGCTATCTGAGCAACTGTGTGAAGGAGCTGGGCTAGAGTACTGGAAAATCAGAGACATGATCAAGCCATCCCCATTGCCTTTGCTACTGGAGCCAATTACCAGTAGTAGGAGGCTAAATACATTATCCAATCCTACTCTTTCGAATGTCATGGGAACTGCAGAGATCAGCTAA
Source organism: Mellivora capensis (assembly GCA_004024625.1). Lineage (NCBI taxonomy): Eukaryota > Metazoa > Chordata > Mammalia > Carnivora > Mustelidae > Mellivora > Mellivora capensis. The sequence continues at coordinate 55,175 of PISX010011232.1, forward strand.
ACCTGCCCAAACCAGAAGAACCACCAACCTGACACTCAGGATTGTAAGAAATAATGTTTGGGGTGTATGTGTGTGTGTGTGTGTGTGCACGCGCATACACGTGTGTGCACGCACATGCACTACTAAATCTGAGGATGTTTTGTTACACAGCAAGAACTAACTAGTGAAATATATAATCAACATGTATAATATGTCTTCTGTGGGACTGAATTTCTATAAATAGTAGTTCCTCTAGGCTTAAAACACATTCATAAATGTACAGACACACAGACTTGAATTTCTATCTTTTTGAAGTTATCTGCCATTCTCTCTTTTGTTTGGTTCACCTTCAGAATATCTAGTTTTCCTCCTCTACTAACCATTTCACAACTCACTGTCATAAGATTGATGTTTCTACTACTTAAATAAAGTACATATTTTATGTAGATTCTCTGTGTACAATGTTTTTTTCTATCAAAGGATTCTATCTATTGCTGAGTCACATATTACATTTAGTTTTTGTGTCATCTTAGTTTCCTCTTTCTTTGACACTTTCTCCAATATTCCTAGTTTTTGATGACCTTCAAATTTTTTAAGAGTACTGGCCAAGTATTTCATAGAATGTCTCTCCTTTGGGATTTGACTGACATTTTTCTCATGATTAGACTGGGGACACAGGTCTTAATAAGGAAAATCACAGAAGTAAGGTGCCATTCTCATCACACCATATCAAGGGTAAATGTCATCTTTGCTTATGTTGACTTTGATCATCACTGAGTTGAAGAAGATATCAGTTCCTTCTCTGGAAAGTTACTTTTTTATCCTTTTCCATTCTGTATTCTTTGGAAACAAGTTTCTGTGGAGCTCACATTTAAAGGATGGGGAAGTTACATTCCACTTCCCTGAGAAAAAAGTATTTTCATAAATTATTTGAAATTCATCTACATGGGAAATTAGTCTATTCTTTTGTTTATTTATTTATTTGCTTATCATATCAATATGGACTTATGGGGAATTATTTTATTCTTTGGGCTTTAACTCATATTTCTTTATTTTCTTGCTCAAATTTTTTCCAGTTTGGGCTATTGGGAACTTTTTCAATTGGTTTCTGTGTCCCTTTGACATACTTGCTTCATTGTGTTTGTTTTTTTGTGTTTGCTTTGTTTGTTTTAGCACTTCTTTACTCTTTGTTATTATAAGATACCCTAGGCTGGTCAAGTACACTTCCTGCTCCAGTCCTAGAGTTAGTCCTTCTTCAAGTAGCCCTGATCCCTTCAATTGGTAACTAGTATTAGAAACCAAGATCTTGGCACTTTATGTACTGGTTTCTACTATAGTACCTTGCTTCTAGGTTATCTTAAATAACAGAACATGATATATGTGTGTATACCTAGCCACATATATATATATATATATATATATATATATATATACATATCTATACTTTTTATATGTAACCATCTGTATCTACATTAAGCTAAACATAAGTTCATAATGAAGTCTCTAATGCTAATCCATTACCACATGTATCATTCTATCCTTCTCTTGCTCATCTGTAACCTCCCATTCTACCAGAGAGAAAATTGGCTCCCACCATTCACCACCACTGCCTTAATTGTTCAATTTCACGTATAGTGGGATTAGAGTTGCTAATGATAATATTACTAACTACAGCATATTACCTAAGTACAGGGTTTTTGGTGGCTGCGTGCATGTGTTTTCTTGCTTTTAGTTTTGAAGGTTCATTTCCATAGTTACTGAAGTCATTAACCTTGTCCCCCACTGCCTTAAATGAAGTTTCTTCATACATTTATAATACAGTTAGACTGTTTGTCACATTCTGCCTTTTAATCTGGGATCCATTAATCTACTAAATTATTATTATTATTTTTAATTTGTATACATTGATGTTTACTTTGTGCTATAAAGTTCTATTAATTTTGATAAATGTGTAATGGCATGCATTCACCATTACAATATCACAGAGAGTGTTTTTATCATCCTAAAAAACACCTTATCTTCACTCATTCATTTAATCATCCCCTTTTCCCAACCTCTGTACTGTTTCTATAGTTTTTCCCTTACCAAAAGGTCATGTAAATAGAATCATGCAATATCTAGTCTTTTCAGACAAGCTTCTTTCAATTAGCAATATGCATATAAGATTTATCCAGGTGTATGCATGGTTTGATTATTTTTATCACTGAATAGTATTAAACTATATAAAATTTACACAGTTTATCCATTCACTTATTAAAGGGCATCTTGGTTGTTTCCCATTTCTGATAATTGTTAATAAAGCTCCTGTATACTTTTCTGTGCAGATATTTTGTTATGTGCATACATTTTAAAATCAGGTACATGTCTAAGTGTCCAGATGCTTAATTATAAGGCAAAACTATTTAACTTTGTAAACACAGCCAAACTGTCCTCCAAGGTGGCTGTGCCATTTTGCTTTTCTACCATCAATGAATAAACATTCCTGTTCTGTATCCTCACCAACAATTTTAATTTTTGTGTCTATCTGGATCTTAACCATTTTGATATGTGTAGAGGTATCTCACCATGGTTTTATTTTTTTATTTTTTAAAAATATTTTATTTATTTATTTGACAGGCAGAGATCACAAGTAGGCAGAGAGGCAGGCAGAGAGAGAGGTGGAAGCAGGCTCCCCGCTGAGCAGAGAGCCCGATGTGGAACTCCATCCCAGGACCCTGGGATTACGACCTGAGCAGAAGGCAGAGGCTTTAACCCACTGAGCCACCCAAGTGCCCCTCACCATGGTTTTAATTATCAGTCTGTTTTTAATATAAGGCTGTAGATCACTATACAAACTATAAATGTTTCATTGTTTTTAATAGCCAGTTTCCAGACATAGGAAATTAGAATTCTATATTTGTTACAGATATATATATATACAGAATATACAGATATATTTATATATGTATAAGAATTCTATATTTCTTAGTAAAACACACCCAAGATAATCTATTCATTTTTTTTAAGATTTTATTTATTTACTTGACAGACAGAGATCACAAGTAGGCAGAGAAGCAGGCAGAGAGAGAGGAGGAAGCAGGCTCCCTGCTGAGCAGAGAGCCTGATGTGGAGCTCGAGAGCTGGACCCTGGGATCATGACCTGAGCCAAAGGCAGAAGCTTTAATCCACTAAGCCACCCAGGTGCCCCAGATAATCTATTCACTTAAAAAAAAAAGAATAAGTAAAACAAAGAAAGAATACTGTCTTGGACTTCTCATTTCTTTGATCAATTTTATTGATTCAAATAACAGCAACAACATAAAATATGTTCATGACCCATGGCTTAATTACGCTGATTTTCTGTAGTAGTAATCGGACTACTATGCCAGGTAGGTCTTATAATGTGACACTTATAAACAAATAAAAAGCAGTAACTGAGAAAACCTAAAGAATAAAAATCAAATAATAAAATAGTGAATATTCAATGCAAGTATCACCAACTAACAAAAGCATAAGAGGTATATTTCCAAATTAAAAGTGAGAGAATTTTTTGAATATAATTATCCTTGATAATTGATCCTTACAAGTATCTAATCAATTTTTAAACAAATCTCTACAGTAGAAAAGAATCTGTTTTAAAAATAACACACATATAGATGTCTTATATTGAGTACAGATAATTAAAAATAAATCTCATACAAAAATAAGAAATGTCCTTTGTTTTCAACTTTTTTGGGAATTGTTTATAATATCTAAATAGTAATGTACCTTCAGACAACCTTGGTACTCTTATCTTACAATGTTTCATTTTATTCTATGGAGACAGCAGCCCATGATTACCTTATGAATTGGAAATCTAGTGATTGTGGATCCCACCTCTGACTGAATATTTTCATGTTTCAACAAGAGTAGCTACCTCATCTGAAGTGACTATCTGGGAGGATAATGTGCCAGTACAAGAAAATAAAACTTTGGAGTGATATTATAAATTACCATTCTTCCTCCAACTATCATTGTCAAATAAATAAACAAAAAAGCAGTAGACTACAGTTAAATTTAATGTTGGATAAAATTAAATATTGCTTGGAACATTCTAGAACTAAACAATTATTTGTTGTTTATTTGAAATTCAAACTTAACTGGTCATCCTGTCTTTCATCTTGCAAACCTACCTCTATTCCTTTCAGTTAGTTCAATTTGGGGAAGAGGGCATTGAGACAGTAAAAGAGAAAGAAACGATCACTAGGGAAGATGCTACTACTATATAGAAAGAAAAACAGGATAAAATATTTGAAGAGTCTTTACTTCTTTTTAAAATAACCATAATACTGATGGACCATGGTTTTCATTCAACTTTTAATGCCTCTTGCTCATGTTTTCTTTCTTTTTCATGTTTTCACAAATGTGTATACCAACATTTTCTAGAAGTTTCATCTTACCTTTTCTGTATCTTCTTAAACCTGTTTTTTCCACATTAGCAGTTGTACTCAATACATAAAAATAATAATAAATTAAGAATTGTTTTATTGTTTTTGCAGTTAGTTACTAATATTTCAACAAAAAAGAGGTTTTGCTATATCTTCTGAAAGCATTCAAATACATGTAAATGTTAGTTATACATTTAAACATATAGTGTGCATTTATAACTGAAATAATAAATTAATCTAGTTGAGGATTACCTCTTTGCTTTTAAAGAAGATTCATCCATTATAAATAGTTGAAGTTACAGTAATAGCAATTAATAAAACAACATAGCTATTGAGTTAAATCAAATCATGCTATAAATGTTACAAGTGTAAACATTTAAATTATTATTATAATTTAATTTCTCGACATTATTAAATTAAAACAAAAACTTGTGGCATATTAATTTTTAGTATTATGGTAGTATTACTCCAAAGAAGATAAACTACTTTTACAGAGTAAAAGATAACATTTTAGATCAAGATATAGAACAATAAGATTGATCAAATCAAAGTTAGAGAAGCCGAGACAACCTGGAAATACCTTTAAATGATTGTGTGTGTGAGTATAATGAATCCAGCATGATTCTGTCTTTAGATGATAAAATTTAGCATTGTAGTGAGACATTTTTATAATTATTTGAGGTAAATGATAAATATATTACCAAATCTTCTAAAGCCTAATAATGGTTTACATTGTAAATGAAAGTCAATGAGGTGGGATGGATACTCATTTTATTAACATTCATATAGTGTTTTCCAAGGTACCTTATTATATTGAATTGCATATGATTTTTTGCTTTTAACAAAGTTTAAGAATCGTTTTCTTTCTTTTGTTGAAAAGTGTGATTTCTGATATAAATTTAAATGAACACCTGAGGATATTTTATAATGAAAACTTTAATATATTTTTGTTATTTCATATGTACAGCAAAATTCTTACCTGAAAGACACCCAGCTACTGACAGAAGCAGAATTAGTTTCCAAGAGGAAGCCATCCTTGGTTACTAGGATATCTTGTGTCTCAGTGTGTTTAGCAGCTCAGATGTTTCTTCTTTGAAGAATGCCCTGTAGGCATAAATAACAGTTTTCAAAAACTGAGAAAACAAAAAAAGTAGACAAACACAAACCAATTCAAAAATATCACAGTAAAATAATAAATATATTTTATTACAAAGGTTAGATTAATGTATACTTGGATATTGACAACATTGAAAAAATTCCATTAAAATTAATCTAATGCATGACATGAAAACTTCAGAGAAGTGATAAACTTTCTTTAACACATTTATTTATATTAAGTACTCCTTTACATAAAATAAAAACATCAGGTTTTAATGGGGATTATTTTTCCTCACAGGGAAATAGCCATATGTATTACATTAGACAACTTATTGGACTAGAAAAATAGGGTAGAAAAACCAGTTACATTAATATATACTCCTCTGGTCTAGAACATAACTAATGATCAGTTAGCCAAGTGATTTTACACATTGTGCTGTAGCTCCACAGGAAATTTCCTCACTTAATTATTAATGTGAACTGCCTTTGTTTATAACTCCTGTGATTATCTGCACTATGTTTTATTTCCCTCTTCTGCTATTTCCCTCAGCATCCTTTGCTAGCCAGAATCTGAAGGAAATACTTTTTGTGAATATTTTGCCTTTTTGTCTAATTGTGTTTTATAACAATGATGAGTGTAGCCCATTAGTATTGCTAGGTTCCATTATTTGTCCTGAAAGGTATGATAAACATAAAAAATATAAATTTTGGAAAGGAATTTCCTGCAAGAATTTCACAAATGTGCATTAGAAATTCCTATAATAGACAAATAACTTCTGAGTTCCAGGTGTCAGTTAGTGATTAAATTGGGAAATAATTGTAGAGTGTGTTAATAATTTTAAAATAACAATTGCTTCTTGGCAACTGTTTACTTCTTATGGACTTAGAAGTTCAGGTTATCTCTTTATTTTAGAAAACAATCTTAAACATATAGGCAAGCACTCCCCCCGCCCAATTTGATATAATCTTGCCCAAACAGGGACATTTATTAGTAAATCTTCTACCTAATAATGTTAGTCTTATTTCATTTATATTTTTAAATCTAAACCTTGGTAATCTATTTGAATTATATGATTAGAAATCACAAGTGACAAGAAAGTTAACAACAACTAATAATGGTTGATTTATAGCCATCTACTTCCAAAAAAAAAAAAAAGACTTTTCAGTATTTCTTCTAAATAAATATCAGAAACAAAGACTATTTGAAGCACAAAAAACCTTGTTATTAACTTTTACAATTTAAGATATTTTTATATTTATATACTGTTTATTTTACTAGAAATGAAAAGAAGAAAATTAGCACTTCACACATAAACATTAGAGAGACTTAAAGTTGCTAGAACCATAATTATGATTAATGAGAACTGCACACTTGAATTAGTGAATTTTTCAACCCATGTTGAAATGGACTTCTCTCTGATTGTGAAATCTGAGATCTTAGTATAGTTTTGCTTCACATGTTTTGATAAGCTTCTGCTCAGTCTGCGTCCCCCAAACTGGTATTTTCCTTCTCTATTTGCAATATCCTCTGTTGTGTTAACCATTCTTCATCAACAAATGCAAAAGTTTTCAGAGCATTCACCTGCCATATATTGAGAATGTCAGAGAAAATGCACACACGTGCATACACACACACACACACACATATACAGAGTTAATCACAGAATATGAGCCATATAAGGGGGATTTATACTATTTATATTATAAATAAGGGGGATTTATATTATTATAAATATACTACTAATATAGAGCTATCAAAAGGGAGAATCTATTCATAAAACTGGCAGAGTTGGGAATAAAACAGAGGGTTCTTCAGTAAAATTTCAGGACATTGATCTTAGACAAATGTTTTACTGTTGAATGGGACAATGCAGGGAGATTCAAAATGAGCATATGAATAAATAAATCAATATCAAAGAGTGATCCATACCACGATAGAATTAAGACAGGATAAAGAGACAGTGAGATGATAGATGGGGCTACTTTAGCAGGGGTTCAGAGAAGCAATTTCTGATAAGATGATATTTGAGTATTCCTTTTTTCAACATATTATTATGAAATAATCCTTATGTATATAACTCAAGCACATTTTTTTCAATTCTTAAAAAAAAAAAGGTACGCTGAATTTTATTACTAAAATAAACAAAAAAATCTCTTTAAACAGCCTGTGTGTGTGTGTGTGTGTGTGTGTGTGTGTTCATTCCCCAGCATCCATGGTTGTTGCTTAATGGGGCTAAAACAAACAAACAAACAAAAAATCATAGATCTTTAAAAGCCATTCTCTTAAGACGTCTAAAGCCTTTTTTTTTTTTGCTTTCTTTTTTTATTATCTCTATTTTTTTTCCCTCAAGTAAAGAGTAAAAGAAATTATCTTTGGGTTCTGAAATATGTAAACTTTTTTAATAGTAAGCAAACAAACAAAAAAGTCCCAACAGCGTCATTAATAAGTTACTAAGAAACTTTTTTTCCCCTTTATTGTCTTAGTTCCACTATAGTTAACATGTAGTGTTATATTAGTGTCAGGTGTACATTATTCAGTGCTCACCATGATAAGTGTACTCTTTAATACCCATCACCTATTTCACCTACCCAAACCATCGGTTTGTTTTCTATAATTAAAAGTCTGTTTACTGGTTTCTCTCTCTTTTTCTTTTTTTTCTTTGTTCATTTGTTACTTAAATTCCACATGGAAGTGAAATCATATAGTATTTGTCTTTCACTGACTTATTTTCCTTAGCACTATACTCTTTATCTCCATCCATGTTGTTGAAAATGGAAAAATGTCATTCTTTTTTTATTGCTGAATGATACTCCATTTTATATACCACTTCTTCTTTATCCATTATTTGTAAATACCAGGGCTGCTTCCATAATTTGGCTATAGTAAATAGTGCTGTGATAAACATGGCAGTGCATATATGTTTTGAATTAGTGGTTCATATTCTTTGGGTAAATGCCCAATACTGTGGTTACTTGATCATATGGTAGTTTAGTTCTATTCTTAATTTTTTGAGGAAACTCCATATTGTTTTCTATAGTATGCATACCCACCAATAGCAAAAGAAGGTTCTTTTTACCCATATCCTTGCCAAGACTTGCTTTCTTATGTTGTTGATTTTAGCCATCCTGACAGGTGTGAGGGGATATCTCACTGTAGTTTTGATTTGGATTTCTTTGATGATGAGTGTTGCTGAGTATCTTTTCCTGTGTCTGTGGGTCATCTGTATATCTTCTTTGGGGAAATATCCATTTATGTCTTCTGGCCATTTTTTAAGTTTTTTAATTTATTATTTTTCATTTTTATTTATTTTGTTATTTATTTACTTGAGAGAGAGATTGGAAAGAGAGCACAGCAGAGGAAGTGGCAGGCAGAGGGGAAGAGAAAAGCAGGCTCCCTGCTAAGCAGGGAGCCCAATGTGGAACTCAATCCCAGGACTCTAGGATCATGACCTGGGTCAAAGGTAGATATTTAACTCACTCAGCCATCCAGGTGCTTCATTCTGCCCATTTTTAGTTATACTATTTGTTCTTTGGGATGTTGAGTTGCATAAGTTCTTTATACACTTTGGATAGTAACTCTTTATCAGCTATATCATTTGCAATTTTTTTTTCATTCTGTAGGTGGTCTTTTAGTTTTGTTGATGAAATATGTTAACTTTTTTATATGCCTCTCTTGAAAAAAAGAACTATTTCCATGACTTTAATAAAATTCTTGTATCAAATAATAAAATAATGTATTTATGCAGACATAGAGTATATTAAGTTCTTTCCTACATGTCAGGTTAAATTATAATCAGCTAATAAATTTTACTAAAGAACATCAGGTTGTATTTTTAGAAATATCTTAATGGAGACTGGTAGCTGTACAAAAACTGTTGTTCATCAAAAGATTGAAAAGCCATAAATACTAATGGGGAAACTACTAATCAGATACAGGTTTTAAAGCCTCACATTTTAAAAGGCTTATTTCAATATTTAGAATATTATTATCACTGTTAGTGATAGTGATATTTAGTGATAGTCACTATTAAAGAAAAATGTATGAAATGACATCATCTTACTTTTCAAATATTTACTTGAATTACTGTAAACATTTGCAAGTAAAGGAAAATAAGTAGTTGTTGTGTTTCAGATCTTCTACCACTCTACACTCCACTTCCATAACACTGGCTTTCTTGCTGCTCTTCAAATAAGCCAAGCACTCATTGTTTCCTTTGCCTGGATCCCTCCATGGTCAGCTCTTCCCAGACTGGGTAAACTTCAAATCATTAGACTCTGCTCCTCCTGCTTTTCTTTTCTCGATGCTTCTTAAACAGGAAGTCCCTCCAGAACCCACTTCCTCTCAGCCCTGTCACTGGTTTTCCATACATTACCCTGCCTTATTTTTCTTCCTATAAATTATCAATGCTTGAGGTTCTACTATTTATTTATTTTCTTTTAAATTTTCTTTTTCTCCTACTGGGATGTGATGTCCATGAAATCAATAATTTTTGTGTTTTTCATCTTTGTAGACTCAGCATCAAGAACAGAGAATGCTTGGTTTTAGTAGCTATACAATTATTATTTTTGAATAATAATTATTGGATAAACTGGAATCTCTGGTAAATAAATTATTTGACACAAAGTAACATAAGCAGCACCATTTATAAATTCTATGTGCTGTGCATTATGTTATGCACTCTACCGATACACCTCTATAAATTACCTTGACACCTTTTATTGATGAAGATCACACAGCTAGTCAAAGTATAAGTGGGGTTAAGAATAATCTTTTTCTTTAAGCCACATCATCTCTTACAAAACTTCACAGCAATATCTACAAAAGTTTCTAGAGGCCCTTCTATCTGACATAACTGGAACTGGTACTGAGTTAATTAAAAATGATAATTTAAAAATATCATACAGACATACCTTAAATGTTATAATTTAACTAATCTGACTTAACTCTATTTTTTGTCAATTGTATTATATAGGAATGAATTTTTTTTCTGAGTGTCAATATTCTGATGGGAAAATGCGATCTTTTATCTCAAATCATGAGTTATTACTACATAAGTCCTGCCTGTAATACATCATATACAAGTTTTAATTTCCTCAAACTAATAATGTATTATATGTTAATTAATTGAATTTAAATAAGATATAAATCAGTCTTAAACCATGAGACTAGATGGTAAGAAAAAAGAAAATTTCAATTTGAAAAATTCATAGTCAATATACATGATATATGCAGGAAAACAAATCACTATGAGTGATAGTCAACAGTAAGAATAAAAGTCAGAATCAGACTTGTGAAGACTTTAGATGTTTGGCATTTCAAACACAGATTAAAAAACAAATATATATGATTTGTTTTTAAACATAAAGGAATTGGCATTATGGAAAAGAAGAAGAGACCCCGAATCACTAAGGAAATGTTGAAAAACAAAAATAAAACTGGTGGCATCTCATTACCTGATTTCAAGCTTTACTACAAAGCTGTGATCACCAAGACAGCATGGTACTGGCATCAAAACAGACACATAGACCAATGGAGCAGAGTAGAGGGGCCAGATATGGACCCTCAACTCTATGGTCAAATAATCTTCGACAAAGCAGGAAAAAATATACAGTGGAAAGAAGACAGTCTCTTCAATAAATGGTGCTGGGAAAATTGGACAGCTATATGTAGAAGAATGAAACTCGACCATTCTCTTACACCGTACACAAAGATAAACTCGAAATGGATAAAGGACCTCAATGTGAGACAGGAATCCATCAGAATCCTAGAGGAGAACATAGGCA
>PISX010011233.1:0-66073 GCA_004024625.1 Mellivora capensis
CAGAGAGAGAGAGATCACAAGCAGTCAGAGAGGCAGGCAGAGAGAGAGGGGATACAGGCTCCTCGCTGAGCAGAGAGCCTGATGGGGGTGGGGGGTTGGGGGGGTGGGGGCTCAATCCCAGGACCCTGAGACCATGACTTGAGCCGAAGGCAGAGGCTTAACCCACTGAGCCACCCAGGCATCACCCCAAAACATTTTAAAATTTAAACTCAATTAATTATTATTATATCAATGATATATTATTGGTTTCAGAGGTACAGGCCTGTGATTCATTAGTCTTATATAATACCCAGTGCTCATTATATCACATGCCCTCCTTAATGTCCATCACCCAGTTACCCCATCCCTTTATCCACCTTCCCTCCAGCAACACTCAGTTTGTTTTCTATGATTAAGGGTCTCTTGCGGTTTGTCTCCCTCTCTGGTTTCATCTTGTTTTATTTTTTCCTCTCTTCCCCTATGATCCTCTGTTGTTGTTGTTGCTGTTGTTGTTTTTTTTCCAAAGATTTTATTTATTTGACACAGAGAGAGACAGAGCACAAGTAGGCCGAGCAGCAGGCAGAGGGAGAGGGGGAAGCAGGCTCCCCGCTGATCAGAGAGCCCAACATGGGACTTGATCCCAGGACCCTGAGATCATGACCTGAGCCGAAGGCAGAGGCTTTAACCCACTGAGCCACCCACTCTGTTTTGTTTCTTAAATTCCACTTATCAGTGAAATCATATAATTATCTTTCTCTGATTGACTTATTTTGCTTAGCATGATGTAATTTAAATATTATATACCATCTTATTTATTGGGTGTGCCAGGACCTTAGCTCCTATCTAGATTTAAGTTCCTTTGTATCTGAGACTAGATCTACTTTGTATGAGACAGAGTCTTATCCTTGGGTATTAGTGAGAAAGGAGCTCCAGTATCATCAAGACCCTATCTTCAGGACCCTAGTGAATGTATACTAAGAGTGGACTGCTAACAAATAGCTTATTGAGTTAAATTGAACAATGAAAGTAGAAATAGGGGAAAGTGAAAAATTTATAATGAGAATAATAAGGACTCCTCTATTCAGGGCAAAAGACTATGGAGAATGGATCTACAAGGAAATACAGTACTATTATGCAGTTAAAGGCCTTATTATGTTAATATGCTTCTCTAATTCACAGGGTGAGAGGGCAGAATAATGTGGAAAGAACATTGTAAAGGAGTTAGGAGCCTCTGTTCTAGATCTACTTCTGCCATTATATAACTGTGTGATATTGGGCAAGTCATTTCTCTCTTCAGCTTCCTCTTGTAGGATGGGAATAATAATTGCTGTTTTATAGGATTGTTGAGAGTATTAGAAATAATATGAATTTAGTACTTCATGGCACCTGGCACCTATGATAAGTACCTTTGGTAACTGTTTTTACCATGATTGTTAGTATTTCTGTTATGTGACCTTGAAAGAGCCTTTTTTGCTTTAATCCTTATCTATAAACTGCAAAAGTTAGGTGTTGTTTAAGATTCCTCCCAATTCCAAAATAATCATATTTCTACCTAAGTACCTCAACTGGGGCATTGTTATAAAGGTGTCCGAGGAGTTCTGGCTGCAATGAGTTAATCGGAAAGACCATGGAAAGATGAAGTTCTCTGGTATATAGATTGATGTCATTAAGTAAACCAAGTATTTATTAGAACAAATATTTTTTTTTAAAGATTTTATTTATTTATTTGACAGACAGAGATTACAAGTAGGCCAGAGAGGCAGGAAGGGAGAGAGAGGAGGAAGCAGGCTTTCCGTGGAGCAGAGAGCCCGACATGGGGCTCGATCCCAGGACCCTGGGATCATGACCTGAGCCGAAAGCAGAGGCTTTAACCCACTGAGCCACCCAGGCGCCCCAAGAACAAATATTTCTGAGGCACTCAAGTACCTTCTGAATTACCCCAGTCCACTGAGAGAAGCTAATGAAATATTGGCCAAACTACTGAGCAATGAAGTTGGGTGTAACTAAGCTCACAATTTATCTCAGAGAATAGGGATGGTGGTATAATACAAAGAAAATGAGCACTGAGAGTTATTAATGCCCAGAACTGGTGATGGTTTGGGGAACTGGCATACCTTTCTGGTAATACAAGTGACTGTTGCTCTTAGAGGAACATTTCCACATAAATGCAGCCATTCCATTTTTTTAAAAAAAGGTTTTATTTATTTATTTGAGAGAGCACAAGCTGAGGGGTGGGAGGTGAAGGGTCTGAGGGAGAGGGAGAAGCAGACTCCCCGCTGAGCAGGGAGCCTGATGCAGGGCTCCATCCCAGGACCATGGGACCATGACCTGAGCCTAAGGCAGACACTCAACTGACTGAGCCACCCAGGCACCCCAGATAGTCTTCTAGTAGTGTCTTTAAAGTGAAAATATTGGGAAATACCTAAAGATATGGGATAAGTAAATTACGGTACAGTCATCAATTGATAAAATATCTGTATGTATTGACATGAAAAACGTTCAAAATATGTGAAGCAGATTCATATATATGTGAGTGTATATGTATAGAAAGAGAATGAGAGAGAGAGATAGACTGAAATAGTGTGGCATTGTAGATTATTATTATTATTATTATTTTTTTTAAGATTTTATTTATTTATTTGACAGACAGAGATCACAAGTAGGCAGAGAGGCTGGCAGAGAGAGAGGAGGAAGCAGGCTCCCTGCGGAGCAGAGAGTCCGATGTGGGGCTCGATCCCAGGACCCTGGGATCATGACCTGAGCCGAAGACAGAGGTTTTAACCACTGAGCCACCCAGGCGCCCTGATTATTATTTTTTTAATAAAAGGTGTTTTTGTGATCTAATTTCTTTAATGAGCATGCATTTTTATAACAAAAGCTTAAAGAAGATACTTAATTTAATAAATGTATATTCAAGTGATTACTGGTATCTACTTCTCTTCCAAGATACAGAATACTTTAAGTACATGTTGTTCCCTGGATGAGGACAAATGGCTCACTGAGTTTCATAGGGAAATTATTTGCCAGTGAGTGTGTCCTTCAGGCTGTTTTTCAGACTACTTTCAGATATTTTCTTAACCACAGAGGGCTAGAGTGGGGATTGACTTTAAACCCACACAGGTTTCTATAGGGCAGTGTAGAACTTTGTATATAGGAGTAGGGATGGGCCCCTATCTTTGACTTGTTCCTTTGATCTAATCGGCATGTGCCTTTTATGTATTTTTTTTAAAGGTTTTATTTTTAGCAATCTCTACACCCATTGTAGGGCGTGAACCTATAACCCTGAGATCAAGAGTCACATTCTCTACCTACTTAGACAGCCAGGCATCTCCTTTTATGTATTTCTTAAAGTTTTTCTTTCATGCCCAGGAATAGTATTTTTATGAAGATATTTCTTTTTTTTTTTTTTTAAAGATTTTATTTATTTATTTGTCAGAGAGAGAGAGAGAGAGAGCAAGCACAGGCAGACAGAGTGGCAGGCAGAGGCAGAGGGAGAAGCAGGCTTCCCGCCAGCAAGGAGCCCGATGTGGGACTCAATCCCAGGACACTGGGATCATGACCTGAGCCGAAGGCAGCCGCTTAACCAACTGAGCCACCCAGGCGTCCCTATGAAGATATTTCTAAGGAAAGAAAGCCTGTAGTTGGCAAAATGTATTGAGCTCTTACTATATATAAGATCCTGTTCTAAGTACCTTGACGGATGAGGTATATACAAGTGAGTAAAATCCATCCTTGTTCTCAGGAACTTACAGTCTTCTAGGAGAGGCATTTGTATTGTATGGTAAACAAAGCAGTATGGCTTTGGAGAGGCAACAGTTTGTATGATAGGTGGAGTGTGGGAAAGTTTGTAGAGAATTGAATTGAACTTTGAATGATGAGTAAGATTTTATTATTTATTTATTTATGACAGAGGTAGTGAGAGAAGGAACACAAGCAGGGGGAGCCGGATGGGGAGAAGCTCCCTGCTCAACAGGGAGCCTGATATGGGGCATGATCCCAGGACCCTGGGATCATGACCTGAGCCGAAGGCAGATGCTTAACGACTGAGCCACCCAGGCACCCCGATGAGTAAGATTTTAGTTGGTAGGTATAAAATTTAATGGCGTGTTTCAGAAACTGAATTATTCAGGACAGAATTTGGATTATTCAGGGCAGAGAGAGAGAGAGTAAATTGGATATTGGAGAGGCTAGAAGTGAGAAAATGGTAGATTGAGGGAAAATAAAATAATTAATGTAGAACACCTAATATGGTGTTTGCCTGGCATGTTGTAGGTACTCATCAAACTTTGCCTCTTTCTAATTCCAACATATTTATCTCAAGGGTGTCTTCAAGTTACCAAAAAAGAAAAGTAGTCTTTGGGGTGCCTGACTGACTCCATCAGTAGAGAATGCGACTTTTCATCTTGGTATTTGAGCCTCACGTTGGGTGTAGACGTTGCTAAAAAAAACAAAACAAAACAAAAAAAAACAAAAAAAAACTTTAAAAAAGAAAAAAAGAGAAGTTAACTTTTATTTATTTGTGTATTTATTTATTTTAAAGAGTTTATTTATTTATTTGACAGAGATCACAAGTAGGCAGAGAGGCAGGCAGAGAGAGGGGGGGGGTGGGAAGCAAGCTCCCTCCTGAGCAGAGAGCCCAACAAGGGGCTGGATCTGAGGACCCTGAGATCATGACCTGAGCCGAAGGCAGAGGCTTAACCCACTGAGCCACTCAGGTGCCCCAGAAGTTAACTTTTATTTTATTTTATTTTTTTAATTTTTAAAGATTTTTTTTTTTTAAGATTTTATTTATTTATTTGACAGACAGATCACAAGTAGGCAGAGAGGCAGGCAGAGAGAGAGGAGGAAGCAGGCTCCCCGCTGAGCAGAGAGCTGATGCAGGGCTCGATCCCAGGACCCTGAGATCATGACCTGAGCTGAAGGCAGAGGCTTTAACCCACTGAGCCACCCAGGTGCCCCATAATTTTTAAAGATTTTTATTTATTCATTTGACAGAGATCACAAGTAGGCAGAGAGGCAGGCAGAGAGAGAGGAAGAGAAGTAGGCTCCTTGCTGAGCAGAGAGCCTGATGCAGGGCTTGATCCCAGGACCCTGGGGTCATGGCCCGAGCCGAAGGCAGCGGCTTAACCCACTGAGCCACCCAGGCGCCCCCAGAAGTTAACTTTTAGTTTGGTTTGAAAAGTTAGGCAACTTGTCCAGGTCATTTTCAGAATTGCACATGTAGTAGTAAAGGCAAAGTACCTGCTGGGGAATCAGTACCTTAGATTATCAACTGAGTTTCTGAACCATTTCTTTCATTAGAAGGTGATCTGTTGAAAGAAGTGACACGAGTACTGGGGAAAATCTGCTCTTCGGTGCCAAGGCAGGGGACAATGTCACAAGTTAAAACTTCCTATTCCTATGATGCTCCCACGGACTTCATCAATTTTACCTCTTTGAATGAAGAGGAAGATACCCAAAACATAGATTCTTGGTTTGGTAAGTGTTGACTTTCTCTGGCCATTCTAAGGGTTAGTGGCTTGCTTTGTTCTGAGTACCTTTCAAAAAATAGAAGGAATTGCAAGAAAATAACTAAAATATAAATTCTTGTTTGCACCAAGATACTTTATCATCCATGATATGATAGAAATAATTGAAATGTCCAGTGTTTTGGAAATGGACTATCAGTACAAATTAATGTTATTTTGCAGTTAAGAATGATAAGTATTTAATCTTTAGATAAGTATTTAATCTAATATGGGAAAATCCAGATGAAACAAAGTTCAGTGAAACTCTAGGATTCAAAACATGTCTGTCGTGATGGTAGCCACATAAAAACTTGCTCTACTATCATTGGGCACAGAATATAATATTATAGCTAGGATATTGACATTTATAGAATCTATCTATCTTACTCAGATTTTCTCAATTTCACTTGTACTCATATTCATTTATGTAGTAAGTTCTATGCAATTTTTAATCACCTGTGTAGGTTTGTGTATCTACTCCCACTGTCAAGATATTGAACAGTTCTAACAGATCTAATATCACAAGGATTCTTGTGTTACTTTTTTGAAACCGCAGTTACCTCTCTCTTGCTTCGATTTACCAATTCTTTTTTGGCTGGAGGGATTATGCTACTTAGAACCCCATCCCCAAGCAGATGGAATTGCCTGATGTTGGGTCATGTGATTTGACACAAACTCTGACACCAGTCCAACAATAAATAAGGATGTGGTTATATTTTCATATTACTTTGTAATAATATGGTGAGATCACTGATATGTCAAGTTAGTAGTTCCTAGAATCTCTTCGTTTTTTTCATTCTCATGTCTTTATCCTCCATATTAAAAGAAAATCAGTATGTGATGGGAGAAAAAAATGAGTCCCTTGCAGCTGCACTTACTACTTATAATGTAGTGGGGATCCTGAGAGGAGGGATCTGTTGGAAGTGGTGTTGAGGAAGGGTGGAAAAGAGGGCCAGCTGCCCTACAGGGGTGTTCCCTGTGTCTCTGCTTTACTGAAACCCCAAGGAGAAGTCTGGATTGTCTATTCCTTTATCTAAGTTTCTTTAAAAAAACAAAACAAAATAGGAAATATTAGTACAATGGCACTATTAAATATAATGTAGAAGAAAAATTAACCCCACTATTCTTTCAAAATCACCTTAGTTCTAATGTTCTAATGTATTATTTTCTAATTATCTTCCAAATAATCATATCTCTTTACATATTTGCAGTCAGGATATGCATGCTCAGTGTTATGGCTGGGCGTCACCACATTCCTGAAGCTTCTGTCTGTTGATAGGCTTTTGGTAGAAGAGACGTTTCACTGCTTTGGGTTAACTTTTGGGCACAGCAGAACCTAAGGTAAAATTCCTGAGAGAGCCTAGGTCTGTTCCATCCTCACACACCCACCTCTTGCCACTGTGGGTGAGGAACCTCAACTCAAATAGACCAAAGTACTTCCCTTGTAAGCCCTGCAGATCTTAATGGCTACAGTTTTCTTTGAGAGGAACACAGTGTATTAGGCCGGTTCATGCTTGTGTGGTCCAAATGTGTATCAAGTAAAAGTAAGTAGCTATTCACAATGCAGAGTCTGCACTTCTTTTCTATGATACACTGTTCAGTGTTGCCAGTGTTTTAGTGGTAGTTTTGATAGTTTTTACAGTCTCTATCTCTGACGGATAATATGTACTCATTTCTTTTTGATCACTAGAACTTTGTACTTGCCAAATGAATTACAAGTGTACCAGTAGAAGGGTTTAGGCCCCATTTAAAAAAGTGTGCAGGGTACTGATTTATTTTACTTCCTTGCTGATTGTTTAAATGATGACACTCTTACCTTTTCACAGAGGAGAAGGCCAATTTGGAGAATAAGTTTCCTGGAAAGAATGGCATAGCAGGACTTTTTCAGGGCAAAACCCCTCTGAGAAAGCCTAATCCTCAGCAAGCTATTGTCACGCCTTTGAGACCAGGTAAGAAAGATCATCTTAGAAAAAAGGTCCTTGGTAGAATGGTGAAACAGTGTATTAAGAGCCTGAGGGATCTGGGGAATTAACTTAATGTTGTATCCTTTGGTTTATTATTGGTAAAGTGGGCTAATTCATTTCATGGTGAATGTGACACTAATGATGCACTATACTTTTTTTTTTTTTTAATCTCTTAGAATTTAAGCTAACATTGACTTTTATTGCCAGATATATAACTCTTTTCTTTTTATGACAAGATTTAACCTAACCTGAGTCTAACTGGGAACAAAACAGCAGGAGAGAAGAACGTACTGTTTGCCATTGTACAAGGATTCTTTGAGCCATGCATCTGATTTTAAAAGATAATTGATATTTAGACTGGTGGTTACTAAGTCTGCAGAATATTGTCTGTTTGATCAGAACAAAAGAAGCATTTTTTTTTTTTAAGAACAAAAGCATTTTTAAAGAGATCATAAATACTTAAAAATGATTCTTTTTTTGAAATAATAGCTATATTTAGATATAATTCACCTGTACAAATCACCTAAAGTTACATTTCCGTGAGGTTTTTTTTTAAAAGATTTTTAAAAATTTATTTGACAGAGATCGCAAGTAGGCAGAGAGGCAGGCAGAGAGAGAGAGGGGGGAAGCAGGCTCCCCGCTGAGCAGAGAGCCCGACATGGGGCTTGATCCCAGGACCTTGGGATCATGACCCGAGCTGAAGGCAGAGGCTTTAACCCACTGAGCCACCCAGGCACCCCAGTTTTGTTTTGTTTTTTTAATGGCTTGGTTTTTATTTTATTTATTTTTAAAATTATTTTTATTGACATATAATGTACTATTTGCCCTAGGGATATAGGTCTGTGAATCATCAGGCTTACACATTTCATAGCACATACTGTAGTCCATGTTTTTTATACTATATTCATAGAGTATTATACAGCCATCACCACAATTAATTTTGAACATTTGAATATGACTTTTTTTTTTTTTAAAGATTTTATTTATTTATTTGACAGACAGAGATTACAAGTAGGCAAGAGAGGCAGGCAGGGAGAGAGAGGAGGAAGCAGGCTCTCCTCGGAACAGAGAGCCCGATGTGGGGCTCGATCCCAGGACCCTGGGACCATGACCTGAGCCGAAAGCAGAGGCTTTAACCCACTGAGCCACCCAGGCGCCCCTTGAATATGACTCTTACAGGTAAATCTGAAGCTGGCTTCAATTAGACCATTAACTAGAGGAGTCATACCAGGAAATAGCTGTATTTTTTTTTTTTTAATTAATTTATTTGTCAGAGAGAGAGAGGGAGAGAGAGAGCGCGCGAGCGCAGGCAGACAGAGTGGCAGGCAGAGGCAGAGGGAGAAGCAGGCTCCCTGCCGAGCAAGGAGCCCGATGTGGGACTCGATCCCAGGACGCTGGGATCATGACCTGAGCTGAAGGCAGCCGCCCAACCAACTGAGCCACCCAGGCGTCCCGGAAATAGCTGTATTTTTAGTGAACTTTTCTAGTTTACAAAGTCTAAGCTGCTAGGATGACTTTCAGATAATTAATTCATGAGTACAGATGACATCTGTTGAATTTGGGATCAGGACAAGGACCCTGAATTTTTGCATCTACTCTCTTTCTTGTAGAAGGGATTAGAAGTGTATGGCATGTTTCACTTGACATGCTTAGAATGCCTGTGGCCTGAGTGCTGTATCCTCAGGTGAATTTCATTAGTTCATTAGTTCATCTATGTGGCAGATTTTCTGTTGCTTTGGTGATCTTTGTACTTTATTGAATTGAAAGAATATATAATACTACCTAATTGTCAGTTCAAGACTGTTTTGTCAACGGTGTGCCCCAAAGCAAGAGACTTCTGCTGGGCCTGTCATGTGCCAAGGACCATACACACTGCTTATGTGCATGCTCCTTAGGCCCCTCAGAGTCTGTGTTCTTTCATATTACATATTCTCACCTATTAGTTTTGCTCCCTCTGCTTCTTAATATATATGAAAAGTTCCTACTCATCGTTCAAGGTCCAGCTCAAATACCCTTTTTTCTCTAACTAATTTCCTGTATTTGTGTTCCCAAAGTTCTTTTCATACCTCTATTTTAATTTCAATTTCCTATTGTATTGCTAATACAAAGGCATACAATTAATTTTTATATACTGATCTTTTTTTTTTTTTTTTTTAAAGATGGTTTATTTATTTGTCAGAGAGAGAGAGAGAGAGCGAGAACAGGCAGACAGAGTGGCAGGCAGAGGCAGAGGGAGAAGCAGGCTCCCTGCCGAGGAAGGAGCCCGATGTGGGACTCGATCCCAGGACGCTGGGATCATGACCTGAGCGGAAGGCAGCCACTTAACCAACTGAGCCACCCAGGCGTCCCTATACTGATCTTTTATCCTGCTACCTTCTAAACTCACTTAATAGTTTTAGTAGGTTTTTGTAGACTCCATCAGATTTCTTTTATTTCTTTTTAAAGATTTTATTTATTTATTTGAGAGAGAGAGAATGTGAAGGAGAGAGATAGAGAGCACCCTTTCGGGAGAGGGAGAAGCAGACGCCCCGCTGAGCAGGAAGCCAGAGGGGGTTTCTATCCCAGGACCCTGGGATCAGGACCTGAGCCGAAGGGAATGCTTAACCAACTGAGCCACCCAGGTGCCCCTAGATTCCATCAGATTTCAGATGATCATGTCATCTGCAAATATCCCTTATTTATTTACTTATTTTTGCAAATATCCCTTTTATATCTTTTTCTTGCATATTGCACTGACTAGAGCCTTCAGTAAGATATTGGATAGGAATGGAAAGGGTAGACATGCCTGTTGTGGCATTTAGGTTTTCACCATTAAGTATGACATTAACTGTAGTTGGGGTGTCTGGATGACTTAGTCAGCTGGGCATCTGACTCTTGATTTTGGCTCAGGTTGTGATCTCAGGGTGGTAGGATTGAGCCCTGCCTCAGGCTCTGCACTCAGCCTGGAGTCTTCTTGTCTCTCTCCCTCCCACTCTGCCATCCCCTCCCTCACCCGTGAGTGTGTGTGTGCGCGCGCGCGCACGCGCATGCGCTCTCTCACTCAAATAAAAAATAAAATCTTTAAAAAAATATGCTGTTAACTATAGTTTTTTTCATAAATACCCTTAATCAGGCTGAAGAAGTTCCTGTCTATTCTTGTTTTGTTGATAATTTTTATTTGTCATGGATGTGAGATTTTGTCAGATGCATTTTCTGCTTATATTGAGATGATTATATGATATTTTTCTTTTTTTGGTCTGTTAATATGTTAAATTGCACTAATTTTCCAATGTTAAGCCAACCTTGCATTTCTGGGACGAGCTCCAGTTGGTCATGACGGTATTTTTCTATGTTTTTAGGCTCAGTTTGCTACATTGTTGTCGAGAATTTTTCTTATATTATTGATGAGGATTATTGGTCTGTGGTTTTCCTTGTGATGCCTTTGTTTGATTTTGATAGAGTAAAGCTGGCCTTACTTTAAATATTCCCTTCTTTTCATTTTTCCTGGAAGAATTTGCATGGAATTGATATTATGTCTTAAATGTTTGGTAGAAGTCACCATTGAACCCAACTGGGTCTGAAGTTTTCTTTGTAGAAAGGTTTTTAACTACAAATTCAATTTTTTTTTTTTAAGATTTTTATTTATTTATTTGACAGAGATCGCAAGTAGGCAGAGAGGCAGGCAGAGAGAGGAAGGGAAGCAGGCTTCCCTGCTGAGCAGAGAGCCCGATGCGGGACTCGATCCCAGGACTCTGGGATCATGACCTGAGCCTAAGGCAGAGGCTTTAACCCACTGAGCCACCCAGGTGCCTCTACAAATTCAGTTTCTTTAACAGATATAGGTTATCTCTTCTTGAGTGAGTGTTGGTAGTTTGTGTTTCTACTAGTTCCAAATTACCTGTTATTTAGAAGCATGTTATTTAATTTCCAAATATATGGAGGGGGGATTGGTTCTAGAAATTGTCTCTGTTACTGATTTCTTGAGGGATTTAATTCCGTTGTGGTTAATGAACATTACTTGTGTGACTTGAATCCTTTTAAGTGTTTTGTTTCATGGACCAGAATATGGTCTGTCTTGGTAAATATTCTGTATGCACTTCAAAAGAATGTGTATTCTGCTGTCATTGAGTGGAGAGTTACATCAATGTCAATTTGGATCAAGTTGGTTGATAGTATTGCTCAAATCTTCTATTTCCTTATTGATCTTCTATCTAACTGTACTGTCTGTTATTGAAAATGGGGATATTAAAAAAAATAAAAGAAAATAAAAAAAAAAGAAAATGGGGATATTGAAATCTTCAACTATACTGTTGAATTGTCTATTTCTCCCTTTAATTTTTTCAGTTTTCCTTTATGTATCTGGGGCTTTGTTATTTTTTATATATATGTTTGCTATTATGTTCTCCTGATGAGTTGACTGCAACATTTTTGTTAATGAAGTTTTATTGAATACAGCCTTACACAATTGCTCATATGACTTAGATTCTTACTGATTTTTCTGTTAATTTGTTCCATAAATTAGAGGGAGAGATTGAAATTTCAGGCTATATTCATGGTTTTTTCTATCTCTTCTTCTACTTTTTGCTTTGTGTGTTTTGAAGGTCTCTTATTAGATACATAAATATTTAGGTTGTTTTGGCATCTTGAGGAATTGATCATTTTATCATTTGCATGGTCATCTTTATCTCTGGTGATATTTTTTGCTCTGAAATCTGCATTGTCTGATGTTATATCCATTCCAGCTTTCTTTTGATTAGTGCTAGCATGATGTATCTTTATATTTTAAGTGCATTTTTATAGGCAACATATAATATATATTTTCTGAGATTTTAAGTAATCTCTGCACCTAATATGGGTCTTGAACTTATAACCCTGAGATCAAGAATCATGTGTCTACTGACTGAGCCAGCCAGGTGCCCTGTAAAAATTTTATGTTAAATTTTTTACATTAATTTTAAAAAATTTAATCATCTCTGCTTTTAAGTGGGGTAAGTGCCTCTATTGCAGCCTTGATATAATGCACTATCATTTTTTTTGTTTCTTTTTCTCCCCTACAGAAAAAAATTTCTTTAGGGAATGAGCCAAATGATTGTTTTCTGGAATAAATAATGCATGAAGTGTGTTTTCATAGCCTAACTTTTCTTCCATTTATTTGGTTAGGGTTTTTTCTTTTATCAAGGCTCAGTTCATAAGCTATACCAGCAAATGCTATATTTATTTGGTTAGGGTTTTTTCTTTTATCAAGGCTCAGTTCATAAGCTATACCAGCAAATGCTATTTCTTCCCCTTTACTTAACTGTTCTTTTTCCTTATTTTTTTTCTCTACTTATTCTTATAGTACTTTTTTGTTTCTGTTCCATAATGGCCATGGTAACATAAGAATATTTTATGATAAAGTAACTCCTTCCCCTTCCCGCCCTTATCTCCCCTTTCTCAAATGCTCTTTTCACTCTCAGTGTTTTTAATTTCTGGAGGGGAGAAAAGCTGGTGGGTATACCCATAATGCCAGATAATGTGATTGTATCAGCATTAAAAGACAGAGCTGCTTTTTTTCTGAGGTGGTGACTTAGGCTGGCAGATAGGCCTTAGATCCTACATTTCTGCTTCAACCAAAGTAGATTTTATAAAATGGACTTCTGTATAAGATGTCACTGGAACTAATGGTTCCACTGCTTAGAAGGGATACACACACACATAGATATGTATTTATCTATATGTCTCTTCAACATTTTCCTGGGGATTCTGAGTGCTGACTAGTTTTTGCTCTCCCACAGTTGACAACACTTATTACAAAGAGGCAGAAAAAGAAAATCTGGCGGAACAGTCCATTCCATCAAATGCTTGTTCTTCCTTGGAAGTCAAGGGAACCACCTCAAAATATACTCCAGTGCAGCCTCAGAGGTAAGACTGTTTCAGGACTCAAAGTGGTGGTTATATTAATGATGTTCAAGGAATAATTATTGTCAGAATACCTATTATTCTAGACTATACTATAATACCTACTATACTAGACTATATTACCTCATTTAATCTTCATAACGTTTATGAGTTGTAGATAGTATGCTTAATTTATTGATAAGCAAGTTAGAGGTACTAAAGACACCCAGGATTCTTCTCTTGACTTTATAATATCACTGTATGTTGAATTTAAGTAATGGTCTAAATGGTTCTGTATGGATGTGCTTTGCTTTCTTTCTTTCTAGTTTATGATGCTCAACCCATTTTTATTATTTATTTTTATTTTTATTATTTTTTAAAGATTTTATTTATTTATTTGACAGACAGAGATCACAAGTAGGCAAGAGAGGCAGGCAGGGAGAGAGAGGAGGAAGCAGGCTCCCTGCAGAGCAGAGAGCCCGATGCGGGGCTCGAACCCAGAACTCTGGGATCATGACTTGAGCCTAAAGCAGAGGCCTTAACGCACTGAGCCACCCAGGCGCCCCTCTCAACCCATTTTTAAAAATTAACTAATTTTGCTGGGTAATAATTTGCATATAGTAAAATATATAGATCTTGAGTATATGGTCTGATTAGTTTTGACAAATACATACCACCATGCAATCACAACCAAAATATATAGAACATTTCCAACACTTCAGAAAGTTCTCTCATTCCTATCCTTGTATAGTCAAACTACACTGCTTCTTCTACCTTCTCACCCTCTTACCTCCCACCCAGAGGCAACTACTTTTCCAATTCCTATCACCATAAATTATTTTTGTCCTGTTCTAGATATTTTTGTAAATGGAATTATATGTACTCTTCTATCTGACTTCTTTCGCTTAGCATTTGTTTTTGAGATGCATCCATGTCATTGCATGTATTGGTAGTTTGCTTCTTTTTATTGCTGATAATAAGTTCTTTTGAGTGGATATGCCACAATTTATTTATCCATTCAACAGATGAAGGACATTTGGGTTGTTTCCAGTCTGGGGCTATATAAAGCTGCTATGAGTAGTTGAGGACATGTATTTCTTTTGGGTAAATACTTAGGAGTGCAATTGCTGGGCCATAAGGTTAAATGTATGTTTATAAGAAACAGCCAGAATGTTTTCCAAAGTGACTGTCCCATTTATATTCCCACTAACAATACATGAGAGTTTCAGTTGCTCCATATCCTAGCCAACTCTTGATATTGTCAGTCTTTTCAATGATATTTCATTGTTTTTAATTTGCATTTTTCTGATGATGAATGATGCTGATCCACATTTTCATGGGATTATTGGTTATTCATGTATTTGCATACATAGCTGCTGCTTTTTTAGTCTGGCTCTCTGTAGTCTCCCCTGGGTCTGCAAAAGTTAGAGGTCAGCCAAGACTCTGAGTAGAGTTTATACTTAGGTTTAGGTGTTCATCCTCTGTGGTTGTCTTGCTTCTAAGTTTTGCATCTAAATTTTCAGCCTTTCTGCCTGCTCTGATGTTTGTCTACTGACACCTCAAGCTAGTGAGATGTTATCTTTGTGCCATCGTCCTATATACACAGTGGGGAATCTACTTAAAAAAAAGCAGCAAACTCACCAATCTTATCTAGGCAGTTATGACTTTTAAGGATGGACTCCTCATCAGTTTCTGCTTGCCTTTTTGCTGGGCTGCCTAGGTCTCCCCTAAAATACAAATGGTTTAGCTGTCAGGCAGGAATTATACAGAGTTTTTGCTCAGATTTTGAATGACATCTTTTCTGTAGCTCTTTTACTTTAAGGATTTTCCTCTAAATTTCCAGTTGTTATACTGGCCTTGAATTCTTCTGCTATCTCTAGCCAGTGAGACTGGCATTTTCTGCTCTTGGAGCTGCTATGTTTGGGGAGTACCTCAGGCCAAAAAGCTACTAACTCATAATACTTACCTTTTGCAGTTGCTGTTTTTCATGAATAAATGTTCCTGTTTTCTGCCTGCTTTTGGTCACTTTCCAGTGCCTTCACATAGTTGTAGTTTTGTGTTTTGTCTGTGTTTTATTATATGCACTCTTCATTACTCATTCAATACATCCATTACTTCATTCCTTAATTGAATAAATTTGCTCTTTGTTACTCCATGTATTTTTTTTTTTTTTAAGATTTTTATTTATTTGAGAGAGAGAGAGAGATCACAGAGGGAGAGGGAGAAACAGACTCACTGCTGAGCAGGGAGCCCAATGTGGGGCTTTCTCAGAACTCTGAGATCATGACCTGAGCCGAAGGCAGACACTTAACCGCTGAGCCATCCAGAAGCCCCTCCATGTATTTTTTTATGAGTACTTTCTTTTAGAGATTAATATGAAATATTTGCAGATGAATATAGATGTTTAGTAGGAATTGCTTGAAAATCCAGGAGAATGGATGGAGGGAAAACTGATACATGATTGGCTATGAGTCGATAATTTCTGAAACTGAATGATGAGTACTTAGTAGTTTATTATATTATTCTCTTTATATTTAAAATATGCTTGATAGTCTCCATAATAAAGATTTAAAAATTGTGACTCTATGCAGTATAGCATAGAAGTCTGAATATGTAATAATGTCTTTATAATGTTTAGGACTTTTATAAAGAAAATGTTTAGAAAAAGAAAAGAGAAATTAAATAAGATCTAAATAAATGGCAGGGCATACCATATTTATGGATTGGGAGACTCAGTATTGTAAAGATGTCAATTCTCCCTAAGTCGTCTATAGATTCAATGCAATATCCATTAAAACCCCAATGGTTTTCACTTTGGACTTTGATAAATTGATGCTAAAATTTTTTGAGAAATGCAAAGGTCTAAGAATAGCTAGATACTTTTGAAGTGTCTAGTACATAGAAAGGCATATTATTATGAAGCTGCCGTAATTAAAGCTTTATGATAATACTCAAGGATTAGTGAGACCAGTGGAATCAAACAAAAATTCACCTTCCCATATATGAACATGATATATGACAAAGATGTTACCACAGATCTGTGGGAAGTAGTGCTCCCTCCCCCGCTTAATAAACAATGCTCGACTAGTGGATATCCAGATAGACAGAATGAAACTTGGTCCCTACCTCACTCCATATAAAACAGTCAATTCTTTCAAGTTTATTTATTTCTTTATTTAAGTAAACTCTACACCCAACATGAGGCCCAAACCCACAACCCTGGAATCAAGAGTTTCATGTTCCCGACTGAGCCAGCCAGGTACCCTAAAACAGTCAATTCTGTGTGGAATTGTAGATCTAAATATGAAAGCTAAAGCTCCTATAAGGAAGTAAAGGAGAATATCTTTATGACCTTGGAATAAGGGAAGGTTGTTTTTTTTTTTAAGTATTATACAGAAAAGCACTGACCATAATGGGTAGGGCTATTGATGTACTTGAGACATTTATCTAATCAAATGATACCATAAAGAGAGTAAAATTCAACCTCCAGAGTGGGAGAAGATACTTGTAACACATAAAACCTACCAAAGAGCTTTATATTCATAGTATGTAAAGAATTCCTACTGAACTAGCATTTTATCAAAGAGGATATCCAAATGGCCAGTAAACATATGAAACGTTGCTCTATCTCATTGGTAATCAGAGAAAAGCAAATTTAAACCACAATGAGGGGCGCCTGGGTGGCTCAGTTGGTTAAGCGTGTGCCTTCGGGTCAGGTCATGATCCCGGGGTCCTGGGATGGAGCCCCACATGGAGCCCTGCTAAGCAGGGAGTCTGCTTCTCCCTCCCCCTTGCTTCTCCCCTCTGCTCATGCTCACTTGTACTCTCTCTGTGTCAAATAAATAAAATCTTAAAAAAACAACAACCCCTCACAATGAGATTTTACTAAATACCAGCTAAATTAGCTCATCTGAAAATATCAAGTGTTCAGGAGTGTGTAGAGCAATGCAGACTATAATACAGACTTGCCAGGGTAAGCATAGATTGGTACAAACACTTTGGAAAACAGCTTTGGTTGATATAACCGATGCCCTCTGACCTAACAGTCTTACAACTTACATCCAACAGCAACGTATGCACATGGAGACATATGAAAATTGTCAGTAAACTGGATAAATAGTGGTACATTACTGCAGTGACGGTTATACAAGCACTGAAAATCACTCAATTAAAGCTATATAAGTTATGGTGGTTGATTCTCGCAAACATAATGTTGAGTGAAACCAGACAGAAATAAATACATGTAGTAGTCTGATTATATTATCTAAAGGGTTTTGTTGTTGTTGTTGTTATTCTTTGTATTTTGTTTCCTTTCCAAACTAATGTACCATGTTTATGAAAATGCATGATAAATGGCAAAACGATAAAGAAAAAGTAATGATTACTATAAAACAAGTCAGATAGTAGCTGCTGCCAGTGTTCTGTTTCTTAGCCTGGGTGGTGATTTTATGAGTCTTCACTTTGTAACCCTTTTTTTTTTTCTACTTTGTAATCATTTAACTTAATTTTTGTTTTGTGCTCTTATTTGGTATATGGTATATTTTACCAGAAAGGGGGAGTGTGGCTAAAATAAAAGAGAAAATAGTCACCTTAGCCAATTACCGGGATACCTGACCTCAAATGTCAGGTCTGACAGCAATTAGCTATGTAGCAGGGTCAAGTCATCTCATCTTTTTTCACTTTTACCTATAAAAGGACAGAATTGTGCTAGGTGATTACCAGTACCTTAAAAAAAAATTGGCTACATGTAAGTACCAACATTTTATGATGAAATTTCAAAAGCTATCAGTAAGACAAGAAGAGATTAGGTTTTTTGAGTGGAAATAATACCATTAAACTCTCTGTAGCCCTTGGCAGTTTGAGATACTTTCACATTTGTGGGGCATAATTACATATCTGTAGTAGATGTATTCATTTCAGATAAATTTTGTCAATTCCTGTATCATAGAAGATCTACTAGACTCTCTGCTCAGAAAGATCTGGAACAGAAAGAAAAACATCATGCAAAAATGAAAGCCAAGAGATGTGCTACTCCTGTAATCATCAATGAAATTCCACCCTCCAAAAAAATGAAAGTGTAAGTAGCCACAGCTTCTCTCAGTTGGCATAGGTTTTACTCCTGCTTGCTCCCATGGTTCATAGCAATGGTGCTTGTTCTTATTTTTATCAGTTAGGAATGTATTTTGCTCTAAGTAGTGGCCTATTCAGCTAGAGTAGTTTAAGCTAGTGATTTATTTGCTTCAGAGAAGTTGCTGTTGGCTTTGGTTCAGTGACTGAACAATGCCAGGCAACATCTCTGCGTTAGCTTTTTTTCATACTTGTTACTCAAGATGGCAGCTCTGTTTCTCAGCTTCTGCCTTGTGCTTGTTGCCGCATTATCACAAGATAGCTGCTATATTTCTAAGTATAACATCCATGTTCAAGAGAAGAAGGAGGGTATGGCAAAGGAAGAAGGGCAGCACCTATATCACAGAAGTGAAAAATTTCCAGAAACCCTGCTTATACTTCAGTTGCCCTACTGGGTCGCTTGGATTCTTCTTCATTGCAAGAGAGGCTGTTGTTGAAACAGGTGTAGTGCTTTTGCCTTTGGACATTGCTGCCCCAAACAAAATTGGAGTTCTGTTAACAAGAAAGAAAGTAGAGTAGGTATTGGGAAGGCAATCAGCTATTTGCCATTTGTGCATTTGATAATGAGCTATTGGAATCCCTCCCCACGCTCCTGAACCATCATCAGACAATTCTCACCTTGACTTCTATTGGTGTTCTCAAAGTTTACCCATTGTATCCATTGGTGCCTATGATCAATGGTGCTATTGGAAGAACCTTGTGGTTGAGACATGCTTGTTGTCCTAATGAATGAGAAAATTTAAGCCGTATGTGGTAGATTTGGGGAGGAGGGTACAGCAGGGCATGCTTTAGTGAATTGAGAGTATTTTTTTTTTGTCCTTTTGAACTAAAGTTCTAACAATAAAAAGAAGCCAGAAGAAGAGGAAGAAGGCAGTGCTCACCAAGATACTTCAGAAAAACATGAGTCTTCCCCAGAGAAAGCCAAGGGCAGACATACTGTGTCTTGTATACAACCTGTGAGGTATGCTTCTTTCCTGAATTTAAACTTTAAGAGTCAATAGAGTAAAATTGTAAGTAGGTATATCTGCGGTGTGGAGCACATGGAACTTGGGAAATTCATAAAGCTATAACCATGGTGAGGTGAATTGTTTTATATCTTGGGGATGCTCATCTTAAAAGTTGAGAAAAATATACTTTAAAAGCAAATTAATCTGAGAAACAAACTGAGGGTTATGGAAAGGGAAGTAGGTGGGGGGATGGGGTAACTGAGGGATGGGGATTAAGGAGGGCACGTGATGTGATGAGCACTGGGTGAATGCAACAGTGAATCACTGGACATTACATAAAAAAGTAATGATGCACTATATATTGACTAATTGAATTAAATTTTAAAAAAGAATATTTTTTAAAAAGCAAATTAAAAGAAATATAAAAGGAAAAATTAAAGGTTCTTACTACCTGAATTGAACAGTTCTAATTTTGCCAAGCTTCCTTCTGGTCTTTACTCCAGCAAAAAATATATTTTCACAATCAGTGTACAGGGGCACCTGAGTGGCTCAGTGTTAAGCCTCTGCCTTTAGCTCAGGTCATGGTCTCAGGGTCCTGGGATCAAGCCCCGCCTCCGGCTCTCTGCCCAGCAGGGAGCCTGCTTCCCCCTCTCTGCCTGCTTCTCTGCCTACTTGTGATCTCTCTCTCTGTCAAATAAGTAAAAAAAAATCTCTTTAAAAATAAAAAAAAACAGTGTACAAACAACTTTGGATTCTGTTTTTCTTGCTTGCCATGAGAGTATTTCATTTTTTTTTCCTGTGCTACTATAAATTCTTCACATTTATCCTTTTTTAATAGTTAATAGTCTATCAAATTATATTTAACCATTTCCTGTTGAAAATGCAGTTACCAGTTTTCCACATTATAAATAATCAGCAAACATCTTTAGTGGCAGGGACTTTTCTTTGAGTAGTCTTTTCAGGCTAAAGAAAGAGAAATTCCTTGATTATAGGGTATAGCTAGTGTTATGGCTATCGATATTAATTGCCAATTTGGTTTCTTTTTTTAATTTTCACTTTGTTTTTTAATACATATATATATTTTAGAGGGAGGAGGGGCTGAGGAAGCAGGGGAGATAGAGAATCTTAAGCAGACTTCCTGCCCACGTACAGAGCCTGTTGTGGGTTTGATCTCACAACACTGATGTCATGAGCTGAGCCAAAGCCGAGAATCAGACATCCCACTGACTGAGCCACCCAGGTGGCCCACAAATTTTATTTCTGAAACGGATATGTATGAATTTACAGTGCTATCAGCTCTGGATGAATATTTTTGTTTCCTTGTACTCTCATCCACATTGAATTTGTTTTTTGACTTTTTTTTTTTTTTAAGATTTTATTTATTTATTTGAGAGAGAGGCATTGAGAGAGAGCATGAGCGAGGAGAAGGTCAGAGGGAGAATCAGACTCCCCGTGGAGCTGGGAGCCCGATGCGGGACTTGATCCCGGGACTCCAGGATCATGACCTGAGCTGAAGGCACTCGTCCAACCAACTGAGCCACCCAGGCGTCCCTGTTTTTTGACTTTTAAAATTGTTTCAAATTTAATTGATATAATGTTGATGGCATGAACTTATTTTAATTTTTATTTGATTACTGACAGGATTATATTACTGTTATTGTAAACACATTTTCTCTTATGTAATATGTAAACATATTTTCCATATTTCCTCTTGGGTGAATTGTCTGTTTCCTTTTCTATTTATCTGTAAGTGGTCTTAGTGATAGTCTCATTGCTAAGAATGGCTACTCTAAATTGAATTTTTACTATGTGTTAGGTAATTCTGAAATATCCGATTTAATAGTCACAAATATTCTGTGAGGATAAATATTTATATTCTTCATTTAACAGTGGAGGTAACTGAGGCTCAGAGGGATTAAATAGTTTTCTCAAGATCGCATGGGCAGAAAATGAAATGACAGGGTAGGGATTTGAGCTCGGTTGGTTTCTCTCCTAAGTCTGTCCTCTCTTAATCACAATGTATATTTTATGTAGACTTTTGTCATATTTCTTGCAAATACTTTCCCCATTCTACTGGTATTTTAATCTTGTCTTTTCTTGTGGCCTAAAAGCTAATCACTGTATAGTCAAATTTATGAGTCTTTTGTATTATCTTCTATGGTCTATTTTAGCTGTCTTTTTGAGAAATTTTCAATATTTTGGTATAAATTGTGAATCCGGTTTTCTTTTATAGTGTTGCATAATTAAGTCAATATCAATTTATCAGAATACTTTTTGGTTTTGCTGATTATCTTATCACAGGTTAAAAATCTAATCTATGTAATACCTTTATACTGTTTTGAATCATGAGCCTCTTTCTTCCCTCTTCCCTTATATCTTTTAATGATTTGCCCTTAGGCAGAAGATTCTAAAAAGTACTGAGGAGCAAGAGTTGGAGAAGAGAATGAAAATGCAACAGGAGGTGGTGGAGATGAGGAAAAAGAATGAAGAATTCAAGAAACTTGCTCTTGCTGGAATAGGTCAGCTTAGCTCTTGTTCAGTCTAATTTATGAGGGGTACTTCTCATTATCTTCATAGGGTTTTTGAAGTCCCTAAAGGGAAAAGGCATTCTTGGTTAGTAGTCAGTAGAAAAAGATGTGTTTATTGGAAAGCTGGTACCCTTTATATCCCCATGACCATTCCCTAGAGTGTTCTATATACATTGGACCAGGGCCCCTGGCTGGCTCAGTCAATAAAGCATGTGATTCTTGGTCTTGGGGTCATAAGTTCAATCCCCAAGTTGGGCAAAGAGTTTACTTAAAAAAAAAAAAAAAAGTATTACATACACCAGGCCTTTCTTAGAGTGCACTGTTGCTCTCTGCCTCTAATTATAGGACTCACAGCCATCGTTTGAGGCCTTTTTCCATGAGACCTTCCCTCATTTCTTTAAATAAATTAATTCCTCCCTCCTTTTTCTTCCTAATTCTTTTTCTTTGTATTAGAAAAAGAAGGGATTAGGACTAAGACAGAAGATAAAGCCATTGGGCAGGCCAGTTTTTTGTTGTTGTTGTTGTTTTCCCATTTTAATCCTAGACAGAGGAAAAGAAAGCTGAGTGAATCCAGTTGTAGCTACAGAGGGAAAGTAGGACTGAGGGAGCCAAGGGGTCAAAGCTCTGCTTTGCCTTTTTTTTTTTTTTTTTTTTAAGATTTTATTTATTTATTTGACAGAGAGAGATCACAAGTAGGCAGAGAGAGAGGGGGAAGCAGGCTCCCTGCCGAGCAGAGAGCCTGATGCAGGACTCGATCCCAGGACCCTGAGATCATGACCTGAGCCGAAGGCAGAGGTTTAACCCACTGAGCCACCCAGGTGCCCCTGCTTTGCTTTTAAATAGAGTTATTATTGGTGGAGGTCAAAGCTATAAAGCCCTGCTTACGGGGTTGAAAAAGCACCCCTGGAGTTTATAGGGTTTCCCTCTTAGGTAGGTTTAGTTAAGTATGCTTTTCAAGTCAATCTATAGCTTTTCCTGTTACAAGAATTCCAGTTACTGTGCATCTGCAGAGCTATGACCACACCTGGGGGATGGGATTCTTCTCCCCTTGTGCCACTTCTTTGCAGTTTGCCTCCAACCCAAGGTCCTCAAACCAAGAGTACTCCGTGAATGAGACACATACAGTAGTGTCTCTGAGAACTGTTTCAAGGTTTGGGTGATGTGTAGAGAGTGAACAAAGTTAGATCCATGGTGAGAGAAATACTGGAAGGACTGGATAAAGGAGATTTACTGATATTCTCTATTCTTAATGTTACCTGTGTATTTTACTCTGCTTTTCACTCAGGGCAACCTGTGAAGAAATCAGTGAGCCAAGTAACCAAATCAGTTGACTTCCACTTCCGCACAGATGAGCGAATCAAACAACATCCTAAGAATCAGGAGGAATATAAGGAAGTGAATTTTACATCTGAACTGCGAAAGCATCCTCCTTCTCCTGTAAGTTGATGGGCTCAGTGGATATTCTTATACTAA
The DNA here is from genome assembly GCA_004024625.1 of Mellivora capensis. Lineage (NCBI taxonomy): Eukaryota > Metazoa > Chordata > Mammalia > Carnivora > Mustelidae > Mellivora > Mellivora capensis. Next base: position 23,382 of record PISX010011233.1, read on the forward strand.
CTCAGCAAGGATTTCAGGTGTAGTAGTTGGGTCACTACTTCTAATAATATAATTGAGAGAAGCATGTTTTTGAGTTAAGATAGATCTAAATCCTCACTTTGCCCTGTTTGCTATGTATGATCTTGGAGAAATCGCTCTGTTTTTCTGGGAAGCATCTTAGGAAGTTGCTGTGAAATTGAATTGAGAATGTACATAAAGCATATAGAATTATGTGTGGCAAACTGTAGGTCCCAGCTTGTTGCAGTTTGTGCTTTACAAAATTCTTGGGAAAAAAACCCACAAAACTTACGTCTACAGAGTTGTGTACAATATATGACAGGGCTTATTGGAATAATGGTGTTGGGGCAGATCACTCATATCTAACAGAAGCAGTAAGAGTCCTAAGTGAAAATTCTAGTAATAAGAATTTCTACGTCCATTTGCGGTGGGCATTATCGCTTGTTGAAATCAGTTCTTTGCAGTCTCAGACTCTGGGATTATGCTTCTTCCTTTGAGATATCAATCCTTAGAGAGTTTTATTTCCAATCAGAGATCAGTTTTATGAAAATCAATCATCCAAGGACTAGGCTTCTTCATCTCTTAGTTTTGGGGAAGACGTCTGCAGAGATTCTGATTCAGGCAGCTCTCTGGCCTGATAGAGACCCAGAACCCAAATCAGCTTTTTCTTAAAGAGATTGGGGGTGAGGACAATACTTTTACAGCTTTTTTTTTCCCCTTCTAATTCTCAGAAAACTTGTTCTAGCTGGCTTTAAAACATTGACATGCTTGGGAAAAATCACCTTATTTACTATTGCAGAACAGACCATTTGTTAAGTGCTACATCCTTTCTCCCTTTTTTAAAAGGTGGGAATGGACTAGTTTTAACTCTTGCTCAAGAACTGACAAATTTAAGAATAATAATCTTGGCTTCACCACAGGCCTTTTTTTCTTTTGATCCTCTGAGTAAATATGCAGCTTGTGGTAGATCTGAGCTTTTCTATAACACTTCATTGAGAGAATAACTTCTTTCTTTACAGGCCAGAGTGACAAAGGGATGCACCATTATTAAGCCTTTCAACCTGTCCCAAGGAAAGAAAAGAACATTTGATGAAACAACTTCTACATACGTGCCCCTTGCACAGCAGGTCGAAGCCTTTCATAAACGAACCCCTAACAGATATCACTTGAGGAGCAAGAAGGATGATAGTAAGTTTCATACTAATGTTATAGCCTCCCCTAGAATTCCCTTTGCCTATACAAATTTGTCTTTTGTTGAAATCCTAGCTTTTGAACTACAGTATGGCATGTGCCTATGTGCAGCCAATACATGTACCGTTGAGCATCTCTGTACTCCCTCGGCCTACCCAGGCTATCTGTTACTTATACCCATCAACCACCTTGATCCTCCTGATCAGTAATTGGACAGGGATTATACCTTCACCATGTGTCAGTGTCACGGTACAGCTAGTGACCTATAGAAAATGAAAGTATCCCATTCATTCAGGATTGTGTGGTTACCACTACAAACCAGACACTGTTGGGTGTAGGGGGTATAGCAGTGAATAAAATGGACTTGGTGACTCAATGAAAGAGATAAATAGATCATTACAAATTGTGGAAAGTACTATGAATGTAGAGGGAGATGTAAGAGTCAAGAGAGGGGAGAGATAGGTAGAACATGTCTTTGTCCTAAGGAGTCCCTGGCAGTGAAAGAAGTTGAAGATCCAGGGCAGAAAGGAAATAACCAGTGATCGATACCTGTGTGGACAGGTAGGGGAGGGACACTTAGCTCAGGTGGAGTGCTTGTTCTTTGAAGGGAGGGTGGAAGAGAGAGGAATGGGTATAAATGCTGGCAGGTTTGTAGGTTTGGGATGAACATAGGAGAGGGTTCTAATCTCCTAGCTTCCGTCTTTATGAAAATAATTACTGCAAGAAGTAAGGTAAGGAACTGAGAAATGGAAGTGGTACAAAATAGTCTTCCAGAGTATAGGACTTGGATAATGGATAAAGCAGAATTTGGTCGTTTTGCCTTTGAAGGTCTCAATATTTTCTGCTCTTACATAGGCATTGTTTAGTGCTGTGTTAGGCAGTCAGGCAAGCTTCTTTAAGTACAGCATTCCTTAATATTGTTATTATGTTCCAGTAGTCATTTGTCAAATTTTAGATTAGAAAAATAATGGTTTTTTTTATTCTAATGGAAATGTAAATATTAATGATTTTCCAAATAATATATGACTTTAAGAGTCTGATATGCCCTGCTTTTAGAATCTTGGTCCTGGCAAATAGAAAAATCATTTTCTGGTAATTCCAGTATAGTTAACATACAGTGTTTTATTAATTTCCTGTGTGTAGTATACAGTTCTACACGTACATTGCTTATCATGATAAGTGTGCTCTTAATCCCCTTCACCTATTTCACCCATCCCTCTACCCTTTTGTTGAAATCCTAGCTTTTGAACTACAGTATGAGATGTAGTTCTGGTTACCATCAGTTTGTTCTTTATAGTTAATAATCTGTTTCTTGGTTTGTTTCTTTTTTCCTTTGTTTTGCTTTTTTAAAGTCCACACGTGAGTGAAATCTTATTGTATTTGTCTTTCTCTGATCTATTTCATTTAGTACTATATTCCAGGTCCTACTGTGCTATTGTAAATTGCAATATTTCCTTCTTTTTTTTTTTTTTTAATTTATTTATTTGTCAGAGAGCGAGCGAGCACAGGCAGACAGAGTGGCGGGCAGAAGCAGAGGGAGAAGCAGGTTCCCCGCTGAGCAAGGAGCCCGATGTGGGACTCGATCCCAGGACGCTGGGATCATGACCTGAGCCGAAGGCAGCCGCTTAACCAACTAAGCCACTCAGGCGTCCCCCCCCCCTTTTTTTTTTAAGATTTTATTTATTTTTTTTGACAGAGAGAGAGGTCGTAAGTTGGCAGAGACGGGGGAAACAGGCTCCCCGCTAAGCAGAGAGCCCAATGCAGGCCTGGATCCCAGGACCCTGAGGTCATGTGCCCGAGCTGAAGGCAGAGGCTTAATCCACTGAGCCACCCAGGCACCTGATTTCCTTCTTTTTTATGTCTGAGTAATATTCCATTGTTTGTGTGTGTGTGTGTGTGTGTGTGTGTATACAAACATGTATATTATGTTTTCTTTATCCATTCATCTATTGATGGACACTTGGGCTGCTTCCATAATTTGGCTATTGTAAATAATGCTACAGTAAACATAGGGGTGCACATATCTTTTTGAATTAGTGTTTTTGTATTCTCTGGGTAAATACCCAGTAGTGGAATTACTGGATCATGTGGTAGTTCTATTTTTAATTTTCTGAGGAAGCTCCTTACTGTTTTCCGCAGTGGCTGCAAGAGTTTGCACTCCCACCAACAGTGTGTGAGTGTTCCTTTTTCTTCACATTCTTGCTAGCACATGTTTCTTATGTGTTGTTTTTTTGTTTTGTTTTGTTTTGTTTTTTAAAGATTTATTTACCAGAGAGAGAGAGGTAGAGAGAGAGAGAGAACATGAGTAGTTGTAGGGGCAGAGGGAGAGGGAGATGAGCAGACTCGCCACTGAGCAGGGAGCCGGATGTAGGACTCAATCTCAGGACCCTGGGATCATGACCTGAGCCAAAAGCAGATGCTGAACCAACTGAGCCACCCAGGTGCCCTTTCTTATGTTTTTGATTCTAGCAATTCTGATAGGTTTGAGGTAATCTCTCATTATGGTTTTGATTTGCATTTCCCTGATGATGAGTAATGTTGAACATCTTTTCATGTGTCTGTTGGCCATTTTTATGTCTTCTTTGGAGAAATGCCTGTTCATGTCTTCTGCCCATTTCTAAATTAGATTATTTGGGGTTTTTTGGTGTTGAGTTGTATAAGTTCTTTATATATTTTAGATACTAACTCTTTGTTGGATATGTTGTTTGCAAATATCTTATCCCTTTCATAGGTTGTCTTTTAGTTTTGTTGTTTCCTTTACTGTCCAAAATCTTTTTACTTTGATGTAGTCCCAGTAGTTTATTTTTGCTTTTATTTCCTTGATGCAGGTGACATATCTAGAAAAATATTGCTGCGGCCGATGTCAGAGAAATTACTGCCTGTGCTCTCTTCTAGGATATTTATGATTTCAGATAAGACATTTAGGTCCTTAATCCATTTTTTTAAAAAAGATTTTATTTATTTATATGACAGAGAGAGATCACAAATAGGCAGAGAGGCAGGCAGAGAGAGAGGGGGAAACAGGCTCCCCGCTGAGTGGAGAGCCCGATGCGGGGCTCAATCCCAGGACCCCGAGACCATGACCTGAGCCGAAGGCAGAGGCTTTAACCCACTGAGCCACCCAGGACAGCCCCTGTCCTTAATCCATTTTGAGTTTATTTTTGTGTATGTTGTATTTTCTGCAATTTTAATTTAAAGCTTTATATAGTTATAAATAATGGCTGTATGTATACTTGAAGACTGGCTTATTTCTAAAATAAATAGATTTGGTATGTATCTCCTGCTGTTAGGTGATCAGATCTAAAGTAGAGGATTCATTCTACATAATTATGAAAATTGACAAGGTTGCCCGGTCAGGTGAATCAGTGTTTTCTATGAATGATAGTGATGGTCTTAAGATTGATGCTTTGAGGGGCGCCTGGGTGGCTCAGTGGGTTAAAGCCTCTGCCTTCGGCTCGGGTCATGATCTCAGGGTCCTGGGATTGAGCCCCGCATCGGGCTCTCTGCTCAGCTGGGGGCCTGCTTCCTCCTCTCTCTCTGCCTGCCTCTCTGCCTACTTGTGATCTCTGTCTGTCAAATAAATAAATAAAATCTTAAAAAAAAAAAAAAGATTGATGCTTTGACATAGTTTTTTTACTTTCTTTATTTGACTTTCTATGAGAGGTGTTCTTAGTGTTTTGATACAGTTGTTTTAGGGAATTCACAAAATTGGGAGTTAATACTTGATCTTTAGAAAGGCTTTATTTTAAAGCTGGAATAAGCAAAAATCTTATGTGTCGATAAGAACCAAATTAGTTGGCATTATCAATAGAAAGCTGGTACACGCGTAGGCAGTGATGAGTCCATCAGACACAAGTGGATTTTAAGTTCAGAAAATGATAATAGAGTTTACCCAAAGACGGCCTTCATCATACCCCTCAATAAAAAGTGACAGGCAAGAAGGTGCTGCATGTTTGTCAGGTTGACTGCCACGAGCTGAGCTGAGTGTGGAGGGCACCCACTCTGATCTGGCATCATGGGCTGCCTAGCCAAGTCAGCACCTACAGAAAACACAGTCTCAGAGAGCTAGATGAATGTCTGTGATCTTGCTTTTCAGTTCTGTTACCCTCCAAATCTGCTGCAGTCAAGATATCCAGAGACCCACAGACTCCTGTGCTGCAAACCAAACAGCGCACAAGGCCTGTGACCTGCAAAAGTGCAGCGGATCAGGAGGCAGAGGAGCTCGAGAAACTGCAACAGTAAGTCCCATTGGCAGTATTTGAGAAAGAGTTCCAAGTACTTGCTTTCTTTTCGGTTCTGTAATGGGGATAGCTGCTGTTTTTCTTGCTATTGGATTTTTTTTTTTTTTTTTAAATGGCATTTGAGTTACAGGCTCTCTACAGTCTGTGCTCCTGCCTCAATAATTAAAAAATTAGAAATGGGAATATGGAGATATCCTGGAGTATAAACTGGTTAAAAAAACAAATGCAGAGGTTGTGGTGGGAGAACTTACTCAGGATTCCAATTAAGGAGTATCCTCTGAGCTTCATTTAAGCAGATCTCACCATTTATGGCTACCCAAGGGCTCATTACAGCTATAATTGGTGGAGAAAATAAGAATATAATGTGGTTAGCACTGGAGTTTGTCCCCTGTCTTCTGCTTTCATTCCTTTTTGTACTTTTGAGGAGGGGCAGCTTCCTCTGGGAAGAGAAACCCCAATCTTTTTTTTTTTTTTTAAAGATTTTATTTATTTATTTGACAGAGTGAGATCACAAGTAGGCAGAGAGGCAGGCAGAGAGAGAGGAGGAAGCAGGCTCCCTGCCGAGCAGAGAGCTGGATTCGGGGCTTGAATCAGGACTCTGGGAATATGACCTGAGCCAAAGGCAGAGGCTTTAACCCACTGAGCCACCCAGGCTCCCCGAGAAACCGCAATCTTTAAAGCAGAGGGAATTTTAGGACTGGCTCCTTTATTCTTTGCTCTGGAGGTAGAGACAATGGCTATGGAGAGAGTCGAATTTTGCTGTGCTTGAATAATCATCATAATTACCATTTTTCTGTTTTGGCCTACTTTGTTGTTTGTGTAGCTTTTATTAACATTTTGTGTGTGTATGTGTGTGTGTGTGTGGTTGTCATTTAAACTCTCGTCTTACAGATACAAATTCAAAGCACGGGAACTCGATCCCAGAATTCTTGAAGGTGGGCCCATCTTGCCCAAGAAACCGCCTGTGAAACCACCCACTCAGCCTGTTGGCTTTGATTTGGAAATTGAGAAAAGAATCCAGGAACGGGAGTCAAAGAAGAAATCAGAAGATGAACACTTTGAATTTCATTCCAGACCTTGCCCTACTAAAATTTTGGAAGATGTTGTGGTAAGAATGCTTGAGGTTCTGTATGCTGGTGGAAACGTCCTGCTCGTGACCAAATTATCTACACATTCACAAATGTTTGAGTAGATGCTATGATCAGGGCATTGTATTAGGAGCTATAGGTGATAAAGAGATCAGAAGTGGATTTTACTCTCAGGAAACTTAAAGTCAAGTAAGGGAGACAACATATGTATAAATAATATAAAATTAGAAGTGTTCTAAGAGAGGTGACAGTTAAAAGTACTATAGGAACTCAAGGGAGATAATGATTTCTTCCAGACAGACAGAAGGTTCAGGGAATGCTTTGTGGAGGAGGGAGCATATGACACAAGCCACCTAGGCATCCCTCTTTTTTTTTTTTTTAAGATTTTATTTATTCAGCGGCACCTGGGTGGCCCAGTCAGTTAAGCAGCTGCCTTTGGCTCAGGTCATGATCCCAGGGTCCTGGAATTGAGCCCTGCATGGGGCTCCCTGCTTGTTGGGGAGCTTGCTTCTCCCTCTCCACCCCCACTCCTCTGCTTGTGCTTTCTCTCTCTCTCTCTCAAATAAATAAAATCTTTAAAAAAAAAGATTTTATTTATTCATTTGAAAGAAAGAGCAGAGTGCAAGAGCAGGAGTGGGAGGGAGGAGAGGGAGAGGGAGAAGCAAACTCCCTGCTGAGCAGGGAGCCCGCTAGTGCAGGGCTCAATCCCAGGAGGCTGGGATCATGATCTGAGCTAAAGGCAGACGCTTAACTGACTGAGCCACCTAGGTGTCCCTGACAATATATTAAAATGAACTCATTTTTAAAGTAATTTAAAGGGAACATTAAATCACTGTGTAAATGGAAAACCAGTACTTTTTGCCATGAATGACAATAGTAATAGCTAATAGATAAAGCTTATTACGTGCCAAGGTTTAGTTTAGTTTTTGTTTTTTTTAAAGATTTTATTTATTTATTTGACAGAGAGAGAGAAATCACACGTAGGCAGAGAGGCAGGCAGAGAGAGAGGGGGGAAGCAGGCTCCCTGCTGAGCAGAGAGCCCGATGTGGGCCTTGATCCCAGGATCCTGAGCTCATGACCTGAGCTGAAGACAGAGGCTTTAACCCACTGAGACATGCAGGCGCCTCCCAAGTTTTAGTCTTAAGTTCTTCAATTTGTATAATAACTTATTTAATTTTCATAATAACCCTATGAGGCAAACACTATAGGTCTTATTATTAATCTATTTTACAGTTAGGAAATACAGATCGTACAGATCTTGCCCAAGATCGTAAACTAACCAATGGCAGATGTGGGATAAATACTAGGTAGTATGGTTTCAGGGTCTGTGCTCTTATATTAAAATAGAAGGTACCTTTTTAAATGGAAATGTCTTAGGAAATATGTGAGCATTAAAAAAGTAGGCTGCATCCCACCTAACATCCTCTTCCATATTATCCGTCTTAATTTTTAGAAATACTGATTTAGGAAATTAGGCTGGCAGTTTGTTTTCCTTTGGACATGCTAGGGTGAAGCGGTACATGTAGAAGGGTGCCTAGAGTTCAGTAAGAGTTAAGTGAGATCTTAGAGTAGCCTTGCACCAGGTTATGCCTTGTTGAGAGTTCTGGATAAGCAGATCAGCAATGCACTAGGCAAGTAAGTAAGATGCAACTGAATTGATGTGGTGTGTTCCAGGGAAGTGTTTGCCAAATCCTGCTGGTTCTCAGAATCCTCTGGGGATCTTATTACATAAACAGATTCCTGGGCCCCACCCCTGGAGTTTTGATTTGTTATGTGCAGCATAGATTAGAGAGAGCCCCAGTGAGAACTTCGTGTCTGACACACAGTAAGCAGTCATGTTGTTAATAGTAATAACTGTCATTTTATCGCATGCTTACCTTATACCTAATGTTCTATGTAGATTATTGTACTTATTTCTTGAAACAATTCTTAAGAGATTGGTTTTTTTTTTTTTTAGCCCTTTTTTTAGATGAGGAAGAGACATTAGGAGGTATCTAGTATGCAGAGCCAGGATTTGAACCTGTCATCTCCTCGAGCACTATATTATTCCACAGTGCTGACTTACCATTGTTTATTTTAGCAATCTCAGTTTTTGAGTTGGACACTGGCTGTTTGTAGTTCTCCCTTTAAAAATTTCTGGTGATTTTACTTCAACTGTTGGTTTTTAGAGAAGCAACGCGTAGGAGACATTAGGTGCATTCTCTCTTACCCTCCTCATTTTTTAGAAAGGGAGGCTTTGAAAGGGGAATGTGGCTTGTTCATATTTTTAAAAGTTGGTGGCAGAATTGAGATTAGGTCCCATAACTTCTAGTTCTGGACTCTTCTAGCAGAACAGAGGAGCCTGCTTCCCGGAGCTCAAATGCAGCTTGTCTGGTTTACCACTGTTTTTCTTCATCCATGTCCTTCTGGTGCTGAAGCTCCTTCCGCATGTCCTTATGGTATTTCTTGTGCTCTTAAACTTGTGGTTGATAGGTGGCAAGGAAACAACGGGGTTGGTGAGAGATGGGCTTGTGCAGCAGTGGGCCATGAGGCAGAGATGAAAAAAGGGCTCTTGGGGCAGAGGTGGAGTGATGAAAACCTTGAGCTCAAGGGTGTGAAATGTGAACTTGGTGCCGACATCTAGTGGGGAGCTGGGGCACCACAGAGGTGGATGTGGTGTCGGTGAGGCCAGTGAGTAATTTTAGCAGCAGTACTTCAGGGATGACTTGGGGAGACCAGCAGGCTTTTTTTTTTTTTCCCTCATACTCCCTGAGATAACATTGCTTCACAGTAATTTCCTAACTGCTCTTGTCCCGGGGCATTTGGGGGCATATCCTGCCGTAGGGAGAAATGCTCACCCCTAAACCCCCTCCCCCATCCTGGGCTGCTTTCCCTAAATCCGCCATCTGTCCACCACATTGCCCACTTCTAACCACCCATCACTTCTTTAGAGCTGTCTTCCCGGAAATTCCCATTAGGAGTCCCCCGACCCCAAACCCAGCCCCCATTATCCTTTAGCTGCACATTCTTCTAGGTTTCTTCAGAGCACTTTTGAAAATCAGGGAATACCTGATTTGTTACCTTTTCATTGTCTCTTTTCCTCCACTAGAATGTGAGCTCCCTGAAAGCAGGGACTGTGTACATCTGTCTTACTCAGTTTTATATCCCCTGCACCTGATGTCGCTGCAGAAGCACTCCGATAGTGGGTAACTGAGTGAGTTATAGTACCAGCTGAAATGTGCTGGCCCAGGCTGTGTGAGGTACTGGGAATTCAGAGATGGGGGAAATCACAGCACTCATCCTCACAGTTTTCATAGTTTGGTAGAGCAGAATGATACATAGATACATAAGGACAGTACTTACTGTCAATCAACATGGGTTCATCGAACTAATTATTACTTTTTGTAGGTCCTGTGGAGAATGCAAAGGAATGTAAATGGCAACATCCCTGCCCTGAAGTAGCTTACAACTAGGAGAATTTAAAATAGTAAACAAGAAGCCTTCTGGTTTTAGAAACCCAGTATTTGGCCTGGATGCCCCTGGGTTTTTTTTTTTTTTTTTTTTTAAATTTCTGATTGAGTCCCTAGTTAGCATTGAGGGCAATAGAGATGGGGTGTAGGTGGATCATTGCTGCAGAGTTGGTATTTATAAATCACCTTTTCCTCTCTTCCAATCAGTGAGGAGTGAGCCCACTCATAGTAGCTCTTTCGTGGCTTATTTATTAGAGGTTTCTGTTGTTATTTTAAAATGTACATCTCTGTCAGGTGAATGCAGAGAGGGGAAGAAAGGAAAAGAGGGATTATTTTGGAACTAAATGAATCCTCAGGTATTTATTTCTATTATTTTATGAAAAGAAATGAGCAGCATGGCTCAGTTGGTTAAGTGTCTTGATTTTGGCGTCGATCATGATCTCGGAGTCTTGGGACAGGCTCTGCATTGGGCTCAACACTCAGCAGGAAGTCTGCTTCTCTCCTGCTGCTCCCCCTGTTTCTGCTCTTTTAGTCACACTTTCTCTCTAATAAATAAATACAATCCTAAAAAAAAAAACCCCAAAACAGCCAAAAACCCAAGGCCTAGAAAGCTCTCTAATGTGCCCCGAGTTACGAGTAAATATTGAGCGACTGCCTTGCATTGCTTAAAAATGAGCTTTGAAGGCCACTCCAAGAAGGACATTCCAAACATGTTTTAAGCAGTTACAGCATTGTAGGGATTAAGGAGAGATCTCTCTCCCAAGGTATAAATTGGGAGCCCAAGAGTCCAAGGTACAAATTCTGTTATTCATTTTTACTATATGTATTCAATGAACATTTACTGAATGCCTTATACTTGCCAAAGTCTTTGTTAGGTACTACAGATTAATGGAATAACAGTCCCCACTCTTGAAGGCTGGCAGGAGTTGAACATCTAAATGCACAGTGCTGTGAAGTTTTTTATGTACTGTCCTGGAACAAGATACAGGGAAAGAGGGGTTATTTCATGGGTTCTGGGAGTGGAGAGATCAATTGAAATCCTTTATAAAAAAAGAGATGCTTCAATAGTGGCTTAAAAAGAAGGTTTAGGTGCTTCCAAGCAGCTGGGATAAATGGCTAAGAAAGATTTCAGAGAGAACACAAATAAAGGTATGGAGAGAATCAGCGTTAACATTTTGGCAACTGCCAGTAGTTCGTAGTGGTTGGAGGGTGAGCTGTAGGAAGGGGCAAGAGATAAGGAATTTGTTATAGTATTGTAGGTAGCATAGGAGCAATGAAAAAACTTTTAAAGTCAGGAAGTTATGTGATCCAATGTGTCTTAGACAAGTAATTCTGACTATATATGGAAGATGAATTGGAGGAATGAGATGAGAAGCTGAAGGACTATTAAAAGGCTAGTGGAATGGTATAGGTAACCAGTGGTGTGGCCTGTGTATGGTGGTGAAGAGTGAAGAGGAAGTAGAATAGAGGGCAGAGGGACACAGCATACACATGCAAATATAACACATAAGGGTTTGATTTTTATCATTTTATTTTATTTTTTCATCATGATAAGTATACTCTTTAACTCCCATCCTTTATTTCTCCCATCCTCCCACCCCCCTCACTTCCTGTCCAGGAACCATCAGTATGTTCTCTATAGTGAAGAGTCTGTTTCTTGGTTTCTCCCTGTCTCTCTTTTTTACCTTTGCTCATTTGATTTTTAAATTATGCATATGAGTGAAATCATATGGTATTTGTCTTTCTCCAATGGACTTATTTTGTTTAGCACTCTACTCTCTGGTTCCATCCATATTGTTGTAAATGGCAAGATTTCATTCTTTTTATAATGGCTGAATAATATGCCATTGGTATTGGGGTGTGCACACACATACACCACATCTTTCTTAGCCATTTATCTAGCAGTGGATATTTGGGCTGCTTCCACGGTTTGGCTCTTGTAAATAATGCTGCAGTTTTTGTTTTTATTTTTATTTTTTAAATTTTTTTCAAGATTTTATTATTTGTCAGAGAGAGAGCGAGTGAGCACAGGCAGACAGAGTAGCAAGCAGAGGCAGAGAGGGAAGCAGGCTCCCTGCTGAGCAAGGAGCCTGATGTGGGACTCGATCCCAAGACCCTGGGATCATGGCCTGAGCTGAAGGCAGCTGCTTAACCAACTGAGCCACCCAGGCATCCCTATTTTTTTTTTTTTTTTTAATTGATCTGGTCATACGACTTCATTCAAAAAAGCCCAAGAGATACCACTTTGTAGTTAGGATTAATTGGCAGATTTGCGATAGAGTATGAATTCTATGAGAATCAGAAAGTGCTTATGGAACAACTTTCTAAAATGTGTTAGTCCTGAATGATATGCACAGTATGGTACATGTAACAGCCTGCAAGGATTTAAAATGTTGGCAGTGTTTTGGAATCATGACGGGAAAAATCTTCAGAGTAGTTGAATGTATGAGAATTAAGGAATATAGAAAATTCATCGCTTCCCTTAATCTACTCTCAAAGAGGTATGAGAGTTAACCCAGATTTTATTTTCAATGCTTAACTTGATTATATATATTTTAAAAACAAAAAATTAAAATTAATATTCTCTATTTTAGCAACTTGTCCCTCTCCCTTCAATATTATGAACACTGTAGTATGTCAGTAATAAAGATTTATTTAATTGTTCTTTATAGCTGTATAATGTTCTTTTGTATGGATGCACCACAATTTAAAAAAATGAGTTAACTAATACTTTTTGATAAACAATTGAACTATTTGTAATTTTTTATTCTTTTAAAAAGTATATTGAAATAATGCCTAAAAACAAAAACTAAACTAGAGATCCAATACTAGAGGTGGAATATTGGGTGAAAGAGTATGACTGTTTAGAAATTTAATAGGTAGGGGCACCTGGGTGGCTTGTCATTGAGCATCTACCTTTGGCTCAGGTCATGATCCCAGGGTCCTGGGATCGGGCCCCACATCAGGCTCCCTGCTCAGGAGGAAGCCTGCTTCTCCCTCACCCACTCCACCTACATGTATTCCCTCTCTTGCTGTCTCTCTCTCTCTGTCAAATAAATAAATCTTAAAAAAAAAAGTGGGGGTGGGCCTGGGTGGCTCAGTCAGTTAAGCATCTGTCTTTAGCTCAGGTTGTGATCCTAGGGTCCCAAGCAGAGAGCTTGCTTCTCCCTCTCCTGCTCCCCCTGCCTCCCCCTGCTTGTGCACACTCTTTCTCGCTCTCTTGTGCTCTCTCTCTCCCTGTCAAATAAAATCTTAAAAAAAAATTGAATAGGTAATTCCCCAAAGGTGTACCAATTTATGTCATATATACTCTTACCCAACTGTATGTGAGTGCTGACTTCTCTTTCATATATGGCAACACTGGTATTAATCAATCCTTCAAATATTACTCAGTCTTATAGGTGAAGAATAACCTGATTTAATTTATAATTTTAAAAATTATTGAGATCGAGTCTCTTGTGTATCTTTGTGAACTGTTTGTTTTTGTTGTTTGTTTGGCAGAAGAAAATTTAGCTCTTGCCCAGTACTTTTTCCCATTTGCCTTTTGAGGGTGATATATATATATATATATATTTTTTTTTTTTTTTAAGATTTTATTTATTTATTTGACAGACAGAGATCACAAGTAGGCAGAGAGAGAGGGAGGAGGAAGCAGGCTCCCCGCTGAGCAGAGAGCCTGATGTGGGGCTCCATCCCAGGACCCCGAGATCATGACCTGAGCTGAAGGCAGAGGCTTAACCCTCTGAGCCACCCAGGCGCCCCAGAGGGTGATATATATTTTTAAAGATTTTATTTTATTTTCTTTTTTAAAGATTTTATTTATTTATTTGACAGAGAGAGCGAGCATGAGAGAGGAGAGGTCGGAGGGAGAAGCAGACTCCCCACTGAGCAGGGAGCCCAATGTGGGACTTGATCCTGGGATTCTAGGATCATGACCTGAGCCAAAGGCAGTCGCTTAACCAACCGAACCACCCAGACACCCCTAAGATTTTATTTTTAAGTAATCTCTACACCCAACATGGGGCTCAGACTGGAAATTAGGAGTCACGTGTTCCACCGACTGAGCCAGCCAGGCACCCTGAGGGTGATGTTTTTGAACATAAGTTCTCATTGTAGAGTTGTATAAGGAATAGGTTTAAGAAAATGGACAGTATCTATTCTGATCCTAAATGCATTGGGAAGTCTTTTGATTTTTGTTTTTGAGGGATTCAAGGATAGAAAGGGAGAGAAACAATAAAATATCGGCATTAATTTGTTTTCTGAGTGTTTTTCATAAGCACCAAAAAAGATTGTGATGAATCCTATTTTTACTGAATATAGCCCTCCCGCCATGCCCTTGTCATTCACTGCTCTTCTGTATGGTAATCCACCATTAGAATGCTACTGTGTTTCAGTATGTGGGTAAATAGCAATATACTAAAGTACTAGCCTTTTTTGGTTCCTGGTATATGAACTCCCCTTTAATAGAGGGATTTGATTTTTTTTTTTAAGATTTTATTTATTTGACAGATATCACACGTAGGCAGAGAGGCAGGCAGAGAGAGAGGGAAGCAGGCTCCCCGCCGAGCAGAGAGCCCAACATCAGGCTCGATCCCAGAAGCCTGGAACCATGACCCGAGCCGAAAACAGAGGCGTTAACCCACTAAGCCACCTAGGCGCCCCCCCCACCCGCTTTTTAAAAGATTTTTATTTATTTGACACAGAGAGCACAAGCAGGGGGAGTGTCAGGCAGAGGGAGAGGGAGAAGGGGACACCCCACTGAGCAGAGAGCCCAATGTGGGACTTGATCCCAGGACCCTGGGATCATGCCCTGAGCCAAAGGCCTATGCTTAACCAACTGAGCCACCCAGGGTCCTCGAGAGGGATTTGATCTTATCACAGAGCGTAGTAGAGATTGTCCTGGATGTCTAATTGAATTGCTTACTCCTTGTAGGGTGTTCCTGAGAAGAAAGTACTTCCAATCACTGTCCCCAAGTCACCGGCCTTTGCACTGAAGAACAGAATCCGAATGCCCACCAAAGAAGATGAGGTGATTCCATGGGATAGAGGGAGTTTTATTCCTTCTACTTTATCAATTTAAGCTTTCCTCTTTCTTAAGCTTAATGGAATTCAAAGGCAGTCACTCTTACTGGAGCTGTCTTTAACAGTGGGTATATGAACATTTGATCATCTTTTTTGCTCCCCCAAGAGCAAAGTATTTGGTCAGTGTATGAATCTTCTGGCCTTCAGTAGTGACTGGTTATACAACTTATTGGATGCTTATCCATTTCGGTAGCACTGAAAATCAATCTGTCATAACTTGGATCAAAAGTTTATAAGCCCTATATTTTATTTTGCCTAAGCTATTGTCACCATTCAGTGAGGGACTTTTAAAATTCACACTGAGCAGTTATATCCGCCTTGTCTGATCTCCACTAACCCGAGGGTTGCTAAGGTTACTGTGTGGTGATAGTTCATGAAATTGGAATACATAAACTGTCATTGATCAGGCTAGTTTCTTGTTACATCTCCCATTTTATCTATAAATATCCAGAGTTAGGGTAATTTTATAGCAGATCTCAAGCATAAACCTTTTTATAGGTTCATTTGAAACTAAAATACACTGTAATCTTATGTTACCAGCTTGAACCCAAACAATTTACTTAGTCCTATTCTGGGTTTGGCAACCATTAACTCCCAGTCACATGTTTTAGTGGAGTCTGGAGGCTGGGTCAAAGAAGAGGCCAAGGTATATGCTTAGGTAGTACCTCTCCTCTGTTCTTTATTTTGTTCACACTGTTTGATCTCATTTCGGTTTTACAACCTCCCTTTAGATCCTTTAAGAGTAATTGTGTTAGTCCTTTATCAAATGCTTTCACACTGATCTCACCCCTATGAAGTGGTAGATGACTTAGGTATTATCCCTCTTTGCTAGAACGGGAAGCAAAGACACCGAGGAGGTTGAGTGACTTGCCTTAATTAATGATTTCTTTCAAGTACTGTCTTCGGACACCCACATTCTGAGGAGGTGAGAGAGAGCTTGTGTCTGAACTACGGTTTTTCCCTTAGGAAGAGGAGGAGCCGGTAGTGATAAGAGCGCAACCTGTGCCACATTACGGGGTGCCTTTTAAGCCCCAAATCCCAGAGGCAAGAACTGTGGAAATATGCCCTTTTTCTTTTGATTCTCGAGACAAAGAACGTCAGTTACAGAAGGAGAAGAAAATAAAAGAACTGCAGAAAGGGGAGGTAGGTGTTTCTATTTCTACAAGTAGCATAATACTATTCTTTGATCTGTCACAGATAATCTTTTATGTTACACTTTTAGCTATAAAATCACTGACTTCCTTTGATCCCTCTAAGAACCTTATGAAGTATAAATAGGGCAAGTTTTTAATAACCCTTCTGGCACAAGGAGATTAAGTGACTTGCCTGTGATCATGTTGCTAGCTATTGGCAATATTGGGAGGATAACCTAGATTTCCTTTTGAACCCCTTACTCTTTCTGCTACACATACCATGCTGCTTTAAAAACTGGCCTTTCCTATATTTCAAATTCATCCACATATTCTGGAGTAACTCTTGCTTTCTGGCTAGAGAGACCTTAGGATCTTAAATCTTATGTTTTCTTTTCTGTTAGGTGCCCAAGTTTAAGGCACTTCCTTTGCCTCATTTTGACAACGTTAACCTGCCAGAGAAGAAGGTGAAGACCACAACTCAGATTGAGCCTTTCTGCCTGGAGACTGACAGAAGAGGAGCTCTGAAGGCACAGACTTGGAAGCACCAGGTGGGGGATGGGGGGAGCAGCTAAAATAAATGTTCATTGCATCATCATTGGTTTGTTAGAATAGGTAGACCCACTACACTGAAATTTATCTGAAAACTAACATACTGGATTATTTCAGGGACTCTCACTCTAAATCAGGGAAGGATCAGCAGACTTCCTATAAAAGACCACATAGTGGGGTGCCTTGGGTGGCTCAGTCAGTTAGGTGTCCAACTCTTTTTTTTTTTTTTTTTTTTAAGATTTTATTTATTTCTTTGACAGACAGAGATCACAGGTAGGCAGAGAGGCAGGCAGAGAGAGAGAGGAGGAAGCAGGCTCTCCGCTGAGCAGAGAGCCCGACATGGGGCTCGATCCCAGGACCTTGGGATCATGACCTGAGCTGAAGGCAGAGGCTTTAACCCACTGAGCCACCCAGGCACCCCTAAGTGTCCAACTCTTGATTTCAGCTCAGGTCATGATCTCAGGGTCCTGGAATCAAGCCCCACATCAGGCTCCTTGCTCAGCAGGGAGTCTGCTTGTTTCCCTCTCCCATTGCCCCTCCCCCTGCTCATGTTCTGTCTCTCTCTCTCTCTCCTTCTCATAAATAAATAAATATTTAATAAAAATAATAAAAAATGAAAGACCAGATAGTGAATATTTTAAATTTTGTAGGTTACATATGGTCTCTGTCACATACTCTGTGTGTGTGTGTGTGTGTGTGTGTGTGTGTGTGTGTGTGTTTCAACCCTTTGAAATTGTGAAAACCAGGCTTAGCTCAAGGTCTATACAAAGAGGGATTGCAAGCTGGATTTGCCCCATAGACTGAAGTTTGCTGACCTCTGCTCCAAGTGATCCATCTGGGGAATGTGAGAACTAAAAGGCTCTTTTTGCATCAGGACTCTAAGATCTCATCTGTCCCATCTATTAGATTTCTTCATTACATGTTCACTCCTTTCTGTTATGATAAGAAACAGTATGGTGAGAATAGGTCCTCAGTATGGAGTGCTGTTTTCTCAACATAGTATGCTCCTTTGCTCTTTGTAGAAGACAGGTGATTAAAAACAATTGGTTGTTGGTTGGTATAATTGGGATTTAATTCTGCCCTATTTGGAAAAAAATTCCCCTGAATCCCTAAGTCTGTAAGTGTTTTTATATCACCACTTACCCTGGACTCTGTTCAAAAGGAGCTCTGAGCTGATCTTTCTTGGAAGTCAAAAGGTGTGATTGCTTACATGACTGCATATAAGTCCCTTGGTGGTGGTGTTCCCTAGGAAAACTTAGGACTATTGTTTTAGAAGTGGTAGTGAATCTGTCTTTCCAGGACCATGACACAAAATGTCTGTGTGGGATATTTCCTATAATAAGAAAAACAAATTAAGTTTTCAAACATACACAAGAGGATAGTAAAATGGTAGAAAAGTAGAGAGGATAGTATGATCTTCTTCCATGAACCTGTCACTTGGTTCTATAGTGATCAAAACATGGAAAATCTTATTTTATCTGCATTTCTACCTACTTAACCTCTATACTGGATATTTCTACCAACAAAAGATAACTTTGAAGCAAATTCTAAGTATCACCTCATATCATCATTTCATTTCAATAGCAAGTAAAGATACGTATTTTTATATCTTCAGTATGTATCTTTAAAAATATAAGTATAAAAACTTCCATAATACTATCACACATAAAAAGATTAATAGTAATCTCTTGGTAGTGACAAATATCGTTCTTACATCTCTAAATCTCTCATTGAATTGTTCAAATCAGGATCCAAATAAGGTCCACATATTGCATTTGTTTGATAAATCTCTTAAGTCCCTTTTTCTTTCTTTCTTTTTTTTTTTTTTTTTTTAAGATTTTACTTATTTATTTGACAGAGATCACAGAGAAGCAGGCAGAGAGAGAGGAGGAAGCAGGCTCCCCACTGAGCAGAGAGCCTGATGCGGGGCTTGATCCCAGGACCCTGAGATCATGACCTGAGCCGAAGGCAGATGCCTCAACCCACTGAGCCACCCAGGCGCCCCTCTAAGTCCCTTTTTCTCTGTAGGCTCCTCTACTTACATATTACTTGTGGAATAAACTGGCTTGTTTGTCCTATAAAATTTTTCATAATCCCAGTTTTGGTCATTGTATTCCCATGGTATTATTTGATATATTCCTGTTCCTTCTGTATTTTCTGTAAGTGAGTGGTTAAATCTAAAGGCTTGATTAAATTCTGATTATATTTGGGGCACCTGAGTGGGCTCCGTTGGTTAAGCATTTGCCTTTGGCTCAGGTCATAGTCTCAGGGTCCTGGGATTGAGCCCCATGTTGGGCTCCCTGCTTATCGGGAAGTCTGCTTCTCCCTTTCCCTACCCTCTCCCCTCCGCACCCTGCTCATGCTTTCTCTCTCTCTCTCAAATAAATAAATATAATCTTTAGAGAATATTCTGGTTAGATTCTTTGGGGTTGGGAGGGAGAATACTTTATAGATGATCCCATCCAAGGGTATATAATGTCCACACATTTATTTTTATGTTCAGATAGGCCTTAAAAGTACCTAAAGATATTTTCTAGTTCTCAGTGGATTCTAAGGTTATCAGTCTGATCTACTTAGGGTAAAGGGGGTTTTAACTGGGGTTTAGATGAGGTTATCTCCTGCCTTTATTGATGAAGCCATTTAGAAACATTAGTTCTTAAGCCAATGAGGCAGCAGTTCTGGAAAGTTGTGCTGTTGCTTATCTAACAGACATTCTTTCTAATAGCTGGAGGAAGAACTGAAACAGCAGAGAGAAGCAGCTTGCTTCAAGGCCCGTCCAAACACCGTCATCTCCCAGGAGCCCTTTGTTCCCAAGAAAGAGAAGAAATCCATTGCTGGTAGTATTATATGTATTCTTGGGGAATCAGGGCAGAATTGCCAGACTTCCCAGGGAGGATGCTGGGACTCCGTTATGTCAGTGTCAGCTGTGTCAACCAGAAGCATTTGCCTTTAGAGGATCTAGTTGTTCTCTTCTTAGACCAGGTTTTTGGTCTTCGTTGAACCATGCACCTGTGCTGAGTTTGCAGCCTATTTTGGGGCAGATTCATAGAACAAGAGCCTGGGCAAAGGCAGCTGGCATTTCCACAGCAGTTACGGGTTTTACTCACCCAAAGAGTAGTAAGTGAGGGAAGAAGAGCCAGGACTTCTTTCTGGAGTCTTCTTTTCCATGAAGCAAGCCTTACGTATAAGTTGCTTGATTCCTTAAAGCACTGGGTAAGGTGTCCAAAAATTGGATTCTTCTCCTACATCTGTCTCAGAATCACCGTGTAGTTTTGAGTAAGATATTTCATCTGTGTGGATCTTGCTTTTCTCTGAATTAGATGGTTTCCAGGAGCCCTTCCAACTGTGAAAATTCTAGGACTTTTTCTACGTGGTGTGCTCCACCTTTCCGCTAACAGGGTTTCCCTAGAACTTAGCCTTTCTGTTGCCGGGTGTGTCTGTGCCACTTGCTGCATCCAGGGGGCTGGGTTTATGCAGGTCATGCTTGTGCACCAATACTGTCTCTGTTTCTGTACTCAGAGGGCCTTTCTGGTTCTCTAGTTCAGGAACCTTTCCAGCTGGCCACCGAGAAGAGAGCCAAGGAGCGGCAGGAGCTGGAGAAGAGAATGGCTGAGGTAGAAGCTCAGAAAATCCAGCAGTTGGAGGAGGCCAGGCACCAGGAGGAAGAGCAGCAGAGGGAGGAGCTGGCCAGGCTACGGAAAGAACTGGTAACTGGGCAGCATGAGCACTGACTAACCCAGAGTTGTCTCTGTTTTATCTGTACCTTGCCTTGTCCCAGAAAGGATCTAAGGTGGCCTACCAGGACATAATCAAAGATGAGTGAAGGTGGAAAATCACACAAACCAAGAACGGTGACAAAGTTGTGATGTGAACAATGTTAAAGATGTGCATGTTGTGATCCATGTGTCTGCTAAGTTTGAGCCATAATTTTGGCTCTTTTTAGGAACCAACCTGTTGGTTACAAAACTCACAGTGTTCATGAGATACAAACAAGCTAATAGTTTAAAAAAAAAATTTAGTCTTGATACTGAATGACAGAATTTCTTCTGGGGGTCTTCATAAGGAGGATATCATGTGGTATAACATGCACAGTGATGCATTCCTAGGACTTATTTATTTATCTAACTAATTTTTATTATTTCCTTTAGACTTAAGAAAACCGATGTGGGGATGCCTGGGTGGCTCAATTGGTTAAACAGCTGCCTTCGGCTCAGGTCATGATCCCAGCGTCTTGGGATCGAGTCCCATATCAGGCTCCTTGCTCGGCAGGGAGCCTGCTTCTCCCTCTGCCTCTGCCTGCCACTCTGTCTGCCTATGCTCGCTCGCTCGCTCTCTGACAAATAAATAAATTAAAAACAAAAAAACAAAAAAAACGATGTGGTTTTGCGATTAGACAAGAATATGTAGGTAGGGAAGGACATGGGAATTATGTTGCAACTGCATTTTCATTTTTCTCTTAATAATTTACTCAGATTTCTTGGGGTTATAGCATATATTGGTCCATGTGACCCTTGATGCTAACACTAGCAAAATGACTTAGATATTAAATTATCCAGAAAGAAAGCTTAATTTGCAGTAAGGACTTTTTCACTCAGAGGGCAGCAAGGTGCATTCACTGCATTAATGAGCAAAGAGACAGTTTCAGATGGAACTTCATGAGACTGATAAAAGAATGATTATATAAATATATAAGTTGTTGCGGTTTTGTCTCAAAGGGCTAGCTTCTGTTAGAGCTGTTGGCAGAGATGACTGTGGCCTCAGGAAGGCTCTAGGGACAAACTCAAAGGGACTAACTTGTTGGCAAAACCCAAGCTGCCATTTGCTGATTGGATGAAAAAAAATGATACAGTTCCCACTCTAGATATGCTCACAAAACCAGCCTTTTTTCCAGCCTGAAGTTCTTTAATTTCTCTTCAACACTTCGTACTGCCTCTTGTGTTTGCCCCCATCGTTGAGGTGTTACTTACAACGATTCTCGGTGTAGGCCGGTACTGGTGTCCGCTTCCTAAAGCACAGTTAGCTCTCACTAACCTGACTTAATTCAGGATTGTTTTATTTTATTTTTTTTTATTTTTATTTTTTTTAAAGATTTTATTTATTTATTTGAGAAAGAGGCAGTGAGAGAGAGCATGAGCAAGGAGAAGGTCAGAGGGAGAAGCAGACTCCCGATGGAGCTGGGAGCCTGATGTGGGACTCGATCCCGGGACTCCGGGATCATGACCT
The DNA here is from genome assembly GCA_004024625.1 of Mellivora capensis. Classification (NCBI taxonomy): domain Eukaryota; kingdom Metazoa; phylum Chordata; class Mammalia; order Carnivora; family Mustelidae; genus Mellivora; species Mellivora capensis. The sequence goes on from PISX010011233.1 coordinate 45,335, forward strand.
GAGCTGAAGACAGTCGTCCAACCAACTGAGCCACCCAAGCGTCCCTCAGGATTGTTTTAGACTGCCCAGAAGGAAGGCTGGCTTTCTCCCAGCAGCCCTTCCTGGTTATGGTTTTTGTTTATTTGTTTGTCCATGGTTTGGGTGACTATTAAGACTCGATAAGTTTAAGATCGTACTCTGGGAGTTTTGTTTTTTTGTTTTTTTTAAACATATAGTGTATTGTTAGTTTCAGAGGTAGAGTTCAGTGATTCATCAGTCTTATGACACCCAGTGTTCATGTGTTCATTACATCACATGCCCTTCTTAATGTCCATCACCCAGTTATCCCAGCCCTCCACTCCCCACTCTGACGGCTTTTTTTTTTTTTTTTTAAAGATTTTATTTGTTTATTTGACAGACAGAGATCACAAGTAGACAGAGAGGCAGGCAGAGAGAGAGAGAGGGGAAGCAGGCTCCCCACGGAACAGAGAGCCCGACACGGGGCTTGATCCCAGGACCCTGGGATCCTGACCTGAGCCGAAGGCAGAGGCTTTAACCCACTGAGCCACCCAGGGGCCCCCTCTGACGGATTCTTAACATGTATCTCTTTTCTGCTGCAATTGTGTACAGCTCTCTGAGACCTAGTAAAAAACAATCAAGCTGGAGTTAGGCTTGATGTTCTTTGGTGCAGACTGAGGGAACCCCAAGACCTGAACAGAAACCTACTTGGGCGCAAAAGCTCATGTGCTTTTCAGTTATGCTGTGTTGCATTTTTTACCCCCTCTTGGATAGTGATCTGGATCTATAAGACTATATGAACATTTTCTCAAGAAGAAAAAAATAAAAACAACTATGTGCATAGTTCTCTAACATCCTGATCAGTGGTAATTCTCTTTCCTTACTCTGCAGGTGCACAAGGCAAATCCAATACGCAAGTACCAGGGTGTGGAAGTAAAGTCAAGTGACCAGCCTCTGACTGTGCCCGTTTCTCCCAAGTTCTCCACTCGATTCCACTGCTAACCTGCGCCGTGAGCTCCAAGCATCACCTGAGAACAGGAGCTGCTCTTTTCATCACACCAGGAGCCTTCTTTCCTTGTCACCAGGGCATGGAGAGAACCCATTTCTCAAGACTTTTACCTGCCCATGCCCAACAGAGCATACCTGACAAGTGTGGACTCCACAATTTTGTTGAGAGTTGTTTTCCTACATTACTGAGACTAAGAATGAGACTCAACTGATGCATGTCTTGCTCTGACTCCATGTAGTGTTTTCCTTTGAACCATCAGTCGACCTTTAATATTGAGTCTTAACTCTAAGTTTGAAGTTTCTGTATCAGCACAGTATATACTCTCTGTTGTCTCTTCGCCCCCTCTCCCTTTTTTTCTTTTTTAACCAGAAAATAAAGATAGTTAAATACTAAGATAGGATTTAAGTCATGGCTTTCCTGAGGAACAGTCAGTGTATCAGATTCTTTCCTCATCTCTGCCCAAAATGAATTTAGAATTAAGTAGCCTGTCTCTACAAGGGTGGAAGCCTCATTAATTGCACAGCCACAAGGAAGACCGTGCACCGACATGGAACCTCACGGCAGCCATCGGCAAACATTGGTGCAGAGCTGCTGTTAAGGCACGTTCTTCCTTGTCAATGCTGATAATAACAGGGAATGCTGTGTAGTACACATTTTAAGTCCTCTGATAAACTGGAGAGGAATAAATATGTTTGTCTTCCCCTCCCTGATTTTGTTACTTCATGTTTTTAATTCTGTCAAGCCCCCGTAGAGGTCACACCTTATTGGAGAAATGGGTACTTTGAGAGGAGGAGGGTCCAGGAACTTTTTAAAGCACAGGCTTTGTCCTTTGAGGAATGTGCTTTGTAGCGCTTTTCTGGCCTTCCATATTTTTTTAACTCCCTTCCAGGAAATACTCTGGAAGGCAATCCATGTGTGTTATGCCTTCACACAGACCTGTGCCTTCTTTCCTAAATGTGCTTTTTCTCATCTGGTAAACTTCCTTATAAGGGAAAAGTAAAATCTTTTTCATAAATCCTTCCTTGACCCCCGACCTCTGCAGGCAAGAATGATCACTTCCTTCTGTGTGCCTCTCAAATGTTTCCTATATATGTCTCTAGTAGAACAGTTATACTGCTGAATTACTTGTTCAAAAACTGGTAGAGACCCAGATACTTAAAATTTTCTTAGTCCTCGAAAATAAAAATTATCTTAGTCATCTCTGTATTTTTGTAGCTGGCACAGAATTTGCTAGATCCATGTTAAATAGTGTATTTTCTCTTACACTTGGCATTATTTATGAACTGTACTCTTCACTAGTCCTCTGCTTCTGTGCTAAAGGATATAAGAGCATCCATATTCAGCCCAGGCCAGTCCTAGGCACCATAGAAGATAGTAAACCTATTTTACATTCCTTTCGTTTATTCATTCAAGGAGCATTATGAACAGGCTGTTGTAGATTCAGTGACGGATGATAAAGCAAGACATGAGTTGCTGATACCTGAGCCTCCTGAAGACCACTGACCGATGCAAGATAAAATTCCCTTATTCATTCCCAGAAGTGTAGTATACAGGGCCATACTTACTCATGCAATTCATTTAACAACTATTTACTTGGTGCTAAGTGTATATACCTTGGGACCACTTAGTCTCTGGGAGTAGAGCAATGAACAGAAGAGCTTGCCTTCATGGAGCTTACCTTTTGGGAGGGAAGACAGACCGTAACCAAGCAACCGTCCTCTCTCCTGTCATGTAGTAAATGTTTCTTTGACTACTGTGTGGAGAATAGACTGGAATGTGTTGGGGGGCATGTAGGTGAGAGTTAATAGGAGCTTGGGCTGGGGTAGCAGCCGTGGAGGTGTTGAGAAATGGTTGGGTTCTGAGTGTATCCTGAAGTTGTAACTGGCAAGACTTGCTGATAATTGGACGTGGTGTGCGAGAAAGAGGGTAATTGAAGAGGGTACATAGGTATCTGTCCTGTGAGAAATCCAGTTCTACCTCAGTCCTATCTCTCGTGGATTCATGGAGGGTTTTCAGTGTTTCCGGTCACCTATTGCTTGGGTTTTTCTCCTGTTCACCTCGTGAGCCCCTATGTGTCTATCTGTCCTCTGTAATTCCCCCCCCCTTCTCTGGTATCAGCAGTTTTTTGATAGTTCACGGTCATATATTTCCATCTGGTATCAGATTTTTTATATATTTTGCCCATTTTTTTGGTTTTAGTCATTTCAGGTAAGAGAATAAATCCAACCCTCAAAATGAGGGTCCTAGAAAGAGTATTACTGAGAATTATGGACCTACTGGATCCTTCTGGATTGCCTTCTCCAGACAGGCCCATGTCGGGGTGGTAATGTGTGACAGTCTTGGAGAGGCAAGAGAATGGGATTACATTACTTCAGAACAAAGACCTTAAAATTGAGATGTAGACATCCATTGCCTCCTGCTCCCCAGAATTCCTGTTTCCCAGCAGCAGGCCGTTTCTCCTCAGCTCCGTCTGTCTAGTACCCCGTTCTCTTTCAGATCAACTCACATGATCCTCATTTCTAAGTCTCCCATTTCCTCCAAAGCTCAAAATTTCCACTTCTATCTTACAGAGGAAGTCAGGTTCTTTATCCCTTCCGGCCATGTTCTAGTGGGAGCTGCACTTTCAACACCCAGAATTTGCTCTGAAATTTTCCTAAGCAAAGAACCTGTCCTCTGATAGGAATTTACTGAATTTTACTGAGAAATCTGGCTGTCACACCACGCTTGGCAATTTTACAAGGCTTCTAGCACATGCGCACATACAGATGGTTAGCATTCCCACAGTTTCTGGGAAGGACTTTTGTTTTCAGCGTTGTTTTGACTTGGCCATGGTTTCCCATTGCTAATAGTCTTGTGCTCCTTAACATACTTGTGAGCTTACTGTTCACTCTTACTGTGGTCGGTCATTTTGTCCTTGTGTGATTGCTCTGTTGCCATCTTGACTGCTGTTTTATGCCTTGCCAGTTCTTTTCCACAGAGCTGTGTCCCTGGAAAGTGGAGCTTGGGCGGTAGGAGCTACCGTGGCAGCCGCTCCAGAGTTTAACGGAGAGGAGGCCCATATACAAGGCATTGTAACAAGACGAGATGTGACTGAGTAATGTGAGACACTAACAGTACTGAGGGAGTTCAGAGATTGTTTTTGGAGGTGAGGCTGCAGTGCTTAAAGTTGTTTCTTTTCTTTTTTTTTTTTTTTAAGTAAAAATTGCCAAAGTAGTATAGTATGTCTTTTGGAAACCATTAAAATAATACAGACCATATAGAATAAACCACGCAAGTCTCCTTATTTCCCTGCTCCCATTTCCCAGGAGTACCCCATTCCTAACAGTTGCGTATTCTTCCAGAAGGTTCTGATGTAACACGCAGATTTCAAGGGCATTTTTCTTTTTTTTTGTAATAATAAGATTGTAGCATTCCGAATTTGTTTTTAATTTGTTCCTTGAAACGTTGTACATTCACATGGTTCAGAATTCACAAGCTACAAAGGCAAAGTCCTCCACCTTTTCTCCCAACTGTTCAGTTCCCATCCTCAGAGATAGTGCTGTCAGGTGTGCTCCTTTGCAGGGACAGTCACCGTAGATGTATTTCTATCTCCTCTCTCCTTTAACTTTTATACAAATAGTATCATGCTTTACAGTCTGTACCTTGCTCTTTTCATATGTGTTCTGGATTGAATGATGTTCAGGCACTACCTTGGGCGTGTTCTGGCTTCCCCCGACTGAAGTATGAAGCCTCTTAGGAGAACCTAGTGACAAGGAGGCAGACCTGTAGAAGAGTCTAGATCCTCTGCAGATATCCTAGGCTAGTGACCTAAGGTTCCAAGGACTCGAGGACAGGTCAGCAACACCTGGTCTCTTACCCCCTCCTGGCCTAACTGAGTCTTGGGGGCTTGTTGGCCTGAGTATCTGGTGAAACCTGTGCGTCCCCTTGGATAAATCTCAACATTGCTTCCTTTTCAGTTCCCTTCTGAATCTTATCTGCTGGGAAAGTTCTTCATTGCTGAGAGTAGCAGTTAAAAAAGCTGTTAGCCACGTGGCTGGGCTCCTATTTCTGCAGAGGCAGTCTGAGTTACAGCATGGTGGTGTGGATCCAGGTAGGAATCAGTCAACATTTTGAGTCCTGAGCTGCCATCTGCCTTGTAGCCTGCTTGGATGCTCAGTTTAGACAACATATAAAGTTTCCTGGATACGGGACAAACCCAGGCCTATGGAAAGAGCAGGAAGGTTAAAGTGTGTGGTACTTTGAGTGGTGACGAAGGCGTAACCAGGGAGCTGACATGTTTGCACCAATGCCAAGAATTCCAGGACAATTTGTTATCCAGCTGAAGCCAGTGTAGTTGCTACCAAAAAAAAAAAAAAAAAAAAAAAAAGCCTGGGGACAAAACATACTTTCCCCTTGTTTCCTTTGTCTTCTTGCATCCCCACTCTATTTTCTAGTGCTGCCGTGAAGGATACTGACATTGAAAATGTCTCATGGTGTTTGTTATTTTTGTTCTTGCAATAGGATAACAGACAGAGCTCAGGTCAAAGCAGGGCTCTTATGTGCTGAGGGTATCAGCTTCCTGAAATGGTTTGGCAGATGCTGACATTCCACCCAGAGAAACCATGGTCGGAGGGGTAGGAAAAACAGCTCAGAAAACTCTGGGTTTTATTGGAAAATATTTCACCAGACTTAATTAACCTTGACCTAAAGACGTCAGTTACCCTCTGCCTTGCCCTTAAAATTTTGTTAGCCAGAAAGGAATAAAAACCTGGCCTGTCTGATGTGCTGAGATCCACGTAGTTACGGGACTAGTATCCTAGAACATCCCAGACAAGCATGTGAATGTGTTAAGAATTGTAGCCAAGTGCTGGTTCTCTGCTTGTTTTGGCACCAAAGCTATTCCCAGGTTTTCTTTCAGGGGCAAGGGTGGGAGATGTAGTTTTCAGTGTGTCAAGATACAAAATGGAGTCAGTGGTCATAAGCAGTAATCTGAAAAACAGTTTGGGGCAGCATTTTTCAAGCTTGCTTGGTGGTAAGGAGAGTTGAAAATTCTCTAGCCTGACACGGACATGCTCCCACTCAGGAGCGTGCGCACACAGTCACGTCCTACAGACATGCTGCTAAGTGACTAGAAAGTGACTGATTTTACTCTATGCAAAAATATTGGGTGGGTTTTACAACATTTTTTTTTTTCAGTTTTTAAGGTAGGGTTTATTGTTAATTATATATCATTTCAGACAATACCTGGTAATAGGAATGAAGAGAAAAAAATATATCACTCACCTTGATCATGGTACACTTTGTATGATCTATTTTTTTCTTGTACGAAGATTTAGTCTGTTTCTCTACACTGAAGGGTTTTCTCTACACGGAAGAGTTTTTCTTACCACATTCATATACTTGACTGGGATGTTCCGGTATATGTACATATACATATACATATACATATACATATACATATACATATATATGTGTGTGTGTGTGTGTGCTTCACTTAGCATAGTAGTAACTCAAATATATTTCCATATTACTGCATACTTTGTAAATGCCAATTTTAACAGCAACATACTGTTCCATTGTTTTGAGTTTGCTTCTCCCCATTGAAAATGCTTGTTTTGCAAAGAATTTTTCTAGACTCTATTTATAGGACAGATTTGTTTGTGCCTCTTTTGTATCATGTCTGTCTCTAAACGAAATGTTTCAAACCATTTTCAAGTTTTGTAATTAAAATTTTAAAAGAAAATATAAACTCCTCTCAAAAGCATAGATCCTGGCATACACATTTGCAGAATGGAAAGCTCCTTTTAGCTGCTGTGATGTCCGTGTTATCGGCACTCATGCCTAGAGAAAACGTTTACTGGCCTTTGGCAAAGCCTTTCTGGAGACAACTCTCATTATGTTACTCAAAGTCTTAAAACTCTGCATTTTCAGACAGACTTACATAGTTGATTGTTGTCTCCAAGCCTTCAGATCAGATTTGAAAAGAGAACACCCTTTGTCTTTCTTAGAGTTAAGACAAGACTGTGATGTGTCTTTGGGAAGAGTAGGGGCAGGGAATCCAATCTGACTTCCCTCACTGACACACTGCGTGACTTGTAACAAGTCACTCTCCTTTTCTGGACTTGAGTTTCCACTTCTGTCAAATGAGGAGATTGAATTGGAAAGATCAGTAAGGCTCTTTCAACTTGAGTATTTTCAGAATTTTTAATAGGCCTTTTGTTCTAAAAACACCAAGCCTACTTTCATATTTATATTTTTCTGTAGCCACCTGCTCCACCACTGCAAGAGGGCACCTCTAGGGAGCTCTCCTGCCCCTGGATTACCATTTGAACTTCAATGAAGTATGTTGGAGACCAGTGTGCTGTCTTGTTGAGGACTTTCCAAGGGTTGTTCTGGAAGCGGAAATCTAGCCCAGATCACTCCAGGGGACTAATCCCCGAATAATGTCCTCTGACACACACACATATTTTCTGATGTTTCTCTTGACCTTGGAACTGGTTAAAGACTGCACAGAATGTTCAGTGAATTCTTACTACTGCAAGGAAGTCCCTCCCATCCTTGGCTTTTCCAAGATGTGAGAATATCTAGTAATGGTTTTTCTCTTGTTGGAGGCAGTTTAAGGACATCACGGTAAAACGGATACCTTGCCTTGTTGCTCTTCTGTTTCTCTCCACTGCAGTTTTCACAGTGTTCATGGTCAAGGGGACTCGGATTGCTCTGGGTTAATTGTCACAAGGTTCAGGAAGAACACAGCAGTATTTAGTGGATAAAACCCCGGATTAGGAATTGGGAGAGTGGCTTCAGGCTTTCTGACCTTGAGCATGTCATTTTGAATTCTCTGGGTTCAAATGCCTCATCGTAGAAGTTAGAACAATGTTTCTAGAAAGGACCTTTCCTCCTGCTCTTTGGAGGACAGTTTGCTCCCAGCTTTAACATGACCCAGAGGCACTCTGAGCAGCAATGGTGACTGTCACATTGGGCTCTTATTCTTGTTGGCTAGTGTGACTCAGTGTGACCACGCTTGAGTCATATGCTCAGTATTAATTATCAGAGGGTATATGTCACAAGGGGTTGCCAGAAGCCCCTGCTGTTTGCCCAAAGCTAACAACCTGACAGGTCGGGGCCAGCAGCTGCGAGTTAACCACCAGCAAGAGGAGCAGAGAGACCTCTCAGAGACTCCATGGGAGTTGGTGCAGGCAAGAAAGGAGAGGGATTTGAGTTGAGCCTGTAGAAATCACCCTTACTGGCTGGAGGTTGATGTCGACACTGGAGGCTCACTGATTCTGACTGCTCATTAGCCTTTTTCTTTCCCTTGTGGTAATTTGTTACTGCAGCAGTAGGGACAAATAAGAAGCCACCTAGCGCAGGCGCTCAGAGAGGAGTGGGAAGGGGCTGCCCGTACCCACTGCCCTTCACGGCTTCAGTTTTTGTGCAGCTCCTTCTCCCTGAAACACTAGCTGTAGTGACAACTGAGCGTTTCTGCATTTTCCTCACACACATATAGAACATTCCTATTACTCAGAAGCCTTGGGAAATGGGTAGGAATTGGGCTGCAAGTTCAGCTGCGGGGGCTGGGATGTTCCCTGGGACAGCAGTCCTCGGGTGCATTCTGTGGACCCGCAGACCAGCCTCATCAGTTCCAGAAATGTGAATTCTCCAGCCCCACTGCAGACCTCCTGAGTCGGACCCTCTGGATGTGGGGCCCAACGATGGGTGTTTGAACAAGCCCTCCAGGGGACCGATGCATGCCCACGTGTGAGGACCACCGTGCCAGGAAAGAGACGTGCATGCAGGTCCTGAGAGACAACAGGTTTCCCAACTCGGAGGCTCTATGGGCTGGGGAGCCAGCAGCCATTCTCTCCCACAGACGCCAAACAACAAGGGATCTGGGGGGCCAGAACGCCATTCTCTGCAGCTCCCTGGGGTGTCACCTTTGTGAGGTCTGCCCGTGTGACATGGGAGAGCTGCCGATTCGTTGAGTAGGTATTTACCTCCCTAGCCAACGCTCCATTACCAGAATAAAGGAGAGCAGAAGGCTTTTCCATGGGGCCTTCCAACAAGTCATATGACAGATGAGGAAACTGAGGCTCCATGTTTAAATTACTGTTCCCAAAGTCACATTGCTGGGAGGTGGCAGAGTGCGGATCCAGGTCTGTCTGCCCTCGGGTGCCCTCTGCGATTGTTTCTGTCTACTTCCAGGACCAGCAACTTAGGACTTGGGAGCAAGTATCCTGTGAAGGTTGCAGTTGGAGCAGGAGCCCTCACTCAGCTCTTAGCCTTGCAATGGGGAACCTCCAGCGAAGCATCCCAAGGGCTGGGAAGCAGATCCTCTGTCCCCACTTTCACACAGCAGGCATGTCCTCAGACCGTGCTGGAGGCTTGGGTTCCCGTCAGGGAGGTGGCAGCTGCCAGTCAATAAGGTCACAAGTCTTGGCAGGATTGAACGCTCACCAGGGTAGGTCAAAGGGCCAGAAGGTGCTTTGCCCCAGCCCTCTCCTGGTTTGGACGCCCCTGGCCATCCCAGGCACGGCCGCTCCTCGCACCCCGGTTCTTATGGGAACCCAGTTTAGCAAATGGACCTCAAGTTTTATAAATAGCTCAATGGCAGCCAGGGAAGCCATCCTGTGCAACAGGACAGAACACGCATTCCCCGCTTTTTGAGCCATTTCCTGGGCTCGCGTGACAGGAGTAACTCGTGCAAAGTTGAATTCCTTTCGACTCCCAGGTCTATACTTGGGACTTGGGTCTTGCTTCTACCCTCCCATGTGTCTGTGTTTGTCTCCTGCCCTCCTGAAGTGGTGCTTCCAAGTCTGCTCCTGGGACGTTTCCTGTTCTTGGAACAGCTGCAGCAGCCTGGGGTACCCTCCTGCTACTTGATCCTATAGGGAGGTGTCCAGTGGCCCTGGGTAATTTTCAGATGACCTTGTTCCTCTGACGTCATTACCTGGCTATTTTTGGCTTTGCTGTTTATGCTGCAGAGTTGGGCTGAGACAGGGGGAGAGGGAGAAAGGGGAGGTTTCCCATTGTCCCGGGGCCCGTCCAAAGTGGGAGTGCTTGTTCTTCAGCACTTACAGAGCGCCTGCTGAATGTTGGGCCCTGGGCCACCAACCTGATGACAAGGTCTCAGTCTTCTTTGCTCACTCACGATTTCACTCTCCAGTGGGCATTTAGTGGTATGGAGTGGTAATTAAGCAGGAGAGTCCGGGAGCTGAACGGCTGGGGTTTACGTTCCGGTGCCACTGGAACCCTCTCTTGGAAACCTTGGGCAAATTATTCCTCCATGCCTCAGTTTCCCCTTGGAAATGGGAGTGAAAGCAGTATCTACTTCATCAAATTGCTCTGAAGATTAAGGGAGTTAGTGTGGCACATGGTAAACACACAATAAATATCTGTGGCTATTACTTCATGATGGCAACCCTTTTTGCACTAGGTCCTTGGGATACAATGTTGATGGACACGATCCCTGTCCTGAGCTGGATATGGATCTAGATCCCCAGAGCCCCAGATACTAAGACCGTATACACCGTCCGCCTAACAAGTCAGAAGAGAACACCCACCATGTGCACCATTGTACCCTAACTTATAGGGACATTTCAAAGAAATGAGGTGACGTTCTTGTCCTGGGAGAGCTGCAGAGCAGTGGTTCTCCACCCCAACTGCACATCAGAATCTTCTGGGGAGATTCAAAATACACCAGCATTCTGGGCTGCACTTCCCAAAGATTCTGCTTTCAGTAGCCTGAACTCAGGAGGGGTTCAAGCTTCAGGGGTTGTAGAAGCTCTCTAGACATTTCCAAGGTGCTCTGGGGTGGGGGGGTCGAGGGAGAAGCACAGCGTAGTCTCTAGAGGCTGGTAGAGCTTACCAGCTGCACCAGTTGACTCTCTCAGGAGGGCCCCGAAGCTGACCCTTTGACTTGGGGGTTCTCAAACTTGGGTGTGCATGAGAGCCTCCTGACATATTGGTTAGAGAGAGAGTCCTGGGGTTTCCTTCTAAAGAGGCTTCATTGAAAACAAACTCGGGGGCCTGGGCATTGAGAAAGTTGGCCAGAGCCATGCCTTCATCTGAGAAATCATCCCTGACCAGCAGTCCCAATTCATGCTGTTTTTATATCTCCTGTAGCTTGTGCCACTTTCTGTCTTGAAGTACAGAAATCTGTGTGCTTATTGATACGTTTCCAATTTTTAATCCACTTAGAGTCACAAGTGGTCATTTCGAAAAAATTGGAAGAGCCAAAGAATAAAAACCATCTCTACTCCCCTACTTATTAATATGTGCATTTATATCCCTCCATTCTCTCATTTTCTTAATAAATGTTTTTTTTTTTAATTTTATGTATTTGAGCGAGAGAGCAGAAGCAGGGGGAACAACAGAGGGAGAGAGGGAGAAGCAGGCTCCTCACTGAGCAGAGAGCCCAATGTGGGGCTCAATTCCAGGACCCCGGGATCATGACCTGAGCCGAGGGCTGACGCCTAACCAACCGAGCCACCCAGGCGCCCCATTAATAAATGTTTTTAACAACAAAAAAGGATCCTACTTCATGAATGACTTTACAATCATTTTTCACCAAAAATGCACCATATGATGATTCTATCACTATCCTTCCTCATCTCTGTGTCCCCGAAGTGACCCCGAAGTGATTAGCCCTTGCCACAGATTAGAGCATTCAGTAAGTAATCTTAGCAATAAAACCCCATGATTTCAAGATGGATCTGTGTGTCGTTTGAGTTTCCAGAGGGATCTTTGTTCAGTTTGCCACACAGAGTGTCCATAGGCTTACCAGCCTCGGAAGGAAGGACAGGGTCTTCCCCAGGCCTTACCCAGAGGACTGAGAGGTACTGCCCCAACCCCGGGCTTAGGGGCCAGAGGTGGGAGTGGGTAGGAGAAAACGGTCCTGAGTGGCTCCCATGTCAGGACCACAGGAAAGATGTGAGGGGAATTGGCAGCTCTCGTTGGAGTCAGAAAGGTTACTCAACTCCCTGGATTTTCCATCACAGCAGAACAGGGAAAGGGTCAGGCCGGGAAATGTCTTCTCTGAGCAGGGCCTTTTAAAGCCTCTTGGCTGGGTCAATTTCCTTCCAGGAGCCAGGGAAGCAGTGCCCGGGGCGAAGTTAACCCCTCCATTCCCAAGTAATTCTCCCAGGGATGGGTGAGCCTGAGAGGCCAAGCTTCTGGAATGCAGAGCCATCCAGGGCATGAGGCCTAAGGAGCCGTGAACTCTGGCTGGAGAAACCTTCCTTCTGGCCTTGTTAAATCCAACAGGCATAATTGCGTCCTGCTGACCTTAATTCCCCTGGCGGGTTTAATTGGTACTGGCATTGCCCCACTTCCTGCCCTGCCCTTGTGGAGGCAGAGGGCATTTGCACAGCTGGTCCAGGGCAGGAGAGCCCCGTTTGAGGGGTGGACAGGGTCTCTGGCAGCCCCCGGCTGGGAGGAGGAGGTTTCCCCATGCCCCTCCCCTGTGCCTCCAAGAGAGAGCTAAGAAGAAGCCCGGGGACTCCCAGGGAGCAGCTGGCCCAGCTGAGCTTAACCCTGGGCGGGGGAGCAAGCTGCAGGCAATCCCGTGGATCCGAAACCAGGCCAGCCTCTCATCCCAGCGGGAGGGACCTCAGAGGAGCCTGCCGGGACAGCTGAGTGCTCTACCTGGGATGTCCACCACATTATCTATTACCCAGGACTGTGCCAAGCACTGTCCATACCGTGTGCTGGCCGAGTGCTCCCAGCCACCCTGGGAGGGGCAGTGGGGCAGAGCAGTTCTGAGCTGAGCTTCAAAACCCAGCTCTTGAGTTTGCCCCGTGACTCAGTTTTCCTGTCACATCTGTGAAATGGGGAGAAAACAGCTGCCATGTCTACAACACTTACTGTTCTAAATGCTTTATATACCTCCCCTATGAGGAAGGTGCTCATCCCACAGATAAGGCCAAGTGACAGCATTTGTCCCAGCCTTGGTTACTAGTCTCAGAGCTCCTTAACCACTACTCGGTAGGTGTGCTGCCACAAATGCCACGAAGTTGCTTACCCCCCGGGCCTGCCCTGCTTAGTAAGAGCTTAAGAAATGTTACTTAATGTGGGAACCATAAAATTCCCTTCTCTCAGCATCAGCTTCCACACATTTAAAGTGGCCTAATCCTTGGCCCTGCAGTCCTCTGTGAGGATCCAGAGAGCTGGGTAAAGCCCTTGGCAGAGTCAGCCCTGGCCCCGAGGGCGCACTCCGTAAATACGGACCGACAACCGTGGTTAATAACAGGGGAATGTCAGCGAGGGCCATCGTACCAGAGTAATCCCACAAACTCAGGCCAAAGCCTTGCTAGTCAGTCGCTTACTCACCAAACACTGCCTGGCAAGTACATTTTGTGCTGGGGACACACGCATGCGAGCGTCACAAAGCCCCTACCCTCCAGGAGGTCCTGGAGCCCGTCAGTGGTGGGATCAGCCTGGAGGAGGGTGCAACATCTCACTTGAAACCAGAACGTGCTGCGGGAATGAACAGATAGAGGGCCAGGGGCCCCTCTGGGCAGGCACGAGAGGAAGCATTTCAACCCTCAGAACGCTGTCAGACCCTAAAGGGGGCACCAGGTGGGGAGAGACGGGCGAGACACAGGCTGGGAGATTTTAGGGAAGAAAGAGGACGTTGGACTTTGAAGAAGGACATTTCTGGCTCAACTTCCTTGTGGAGTGACTTTGCACACGTTACTCTCTTGATCCCCCGTCTTCATCTAGGAAATAGGATGGAAGCTCCCCACAGAGTTATTATCAAGATGAAGTTTTCAGACAACGTGCGTAGAGCTAACAGCAGACCCTCAAAAAAAAAAAAAATGGGAGCTCCCTTCCCTTAGGAGAGCCTGGGTTCATTCAGATCCTAGTTCAGTCCCTGACAATCCATATGGCTTTGGATAAGCTACAGAACTGCTCTGTGCCTTAGTCTCCCCATCTGCAGTAGAACCTACCTCAATGGGTTGGTCTGAAATTCACACAAGTGAATCTACCTAAGAACACATGGAGCGAATACTAGACCAGCGTTCATTGGTATTTTTGCTCCCCAGGAGAGGCAGACTGTCATCTGGACCCAGAAGGAGGGAGCCAGAGGTGAGGAAGGCCAGGAAGGGCAGGAAGGGCAAGAAGTCATCAAGACTAGGGAAGGGACCCTAACATTGGTTTTTGCTAGCCTCTACCACCAACAAGCTCAACATTTGTTCACTTAAAAAAAAAAACAACTCATTCATTTTGAATAGTATTCCATTCACATACTTCATGGTGCAAAGTTTAAAAAAGGAAAAGGGTGTGCCCTCCCACTCCCGTTCCTCAGTCTCTTGCTTATCATCCCGAAGAAATTCTTATGTGTGTAAGGTGCAAGTTTATGTATTATTGTATCTACTTCTCCCTTTTGCCCAATGAATAGCATATTCTACTTGTTGTTCTGCACATGGCTTACATTCCCCTCCCCCCCCATTTTGGAGGTTACTTTGCATAATTTCATTCCCGGCATCCTCAGTCTTGTTCACGGCTATGTAATTTTCCTTTGCTCAGACTTGCTGCTTTCTCCGGTCATTTCCACCTCCCTCCTTCTGGGGGCAGGGGTGGTGTCCTCCATGTGAGAGTTAGAGTTCGGGTGGAGGTCCTGAACCCAGGTGCCCCCTGCAGAGCTGTTTCCAGAACACTCAGCCCAGCCAGTTCTCAAAGCCCCCTTCAGAGACAGGGTCTGGGCTGGCAGCCCCTGCAGGATGGAAGGCTCTTTGGATCATACCTTTCCCCATCTCATCTCAGCTTGATCACCTCGGGCTTGAGTAGCCCCCAGGCCTCCACTATAGTGGAGGGTCCTCGGAAAAGACTCTCCACCAGCACCCTCCCCTTCAAAGCAGGCCAGCCTCTGTCTCCCCAGGAGCCCAAGAAAAATCCATTTTCAAAAGAAAAGGCTTTCAGGTCCATGGATATGTTGAGCAAGTGCCCCTGGGACAATTTCTTCCCCAAAGATGCCCCTAAGCAGGTCCAGAGGCCAAGAGCAGGGATCATGGACACAGAGCTGGGCAGTGGGGTCAGAGTCATTATCCATGGGGCCTGTGTGGCTCTCACCAGCTTCTGGGCAACCCCAGGAGTCATGGTGCACAGGTGGGCAGAGCCAGGGCCCAGCCTAAGCATACTCTTATCCTCTGGCCCTGCCGGGGAGCTCCTCTTGGGCCAGGCCTCCTGCCTGATCCCATCCAAGCAGTGATACCGGGGGAGGCCTGGGGATAGGCTGCTCCCTCGGGGGCCCAGTGGCCCCCTCCCTTTTCTCTTCCTGCTTGTTCCAACACTATTCTCCCCCCCCCCCGTCGATCTGTGGGAAGAATGCCGTGTCCTCTGAACGGGGGCCAAGAGTGACAGGTGGTGGCAGTCCGAGCTGCATGGCCCCTGGTGTAAGAGATCCTCTCCTCCGTCCCCGCCTCCCCTGCCTGCACCCCTGCCCCCGCCTCTGCCCACCCAGCCCAATCCCTTACAACTGCCCCAGGAGTGCTCCTGGGCGGCCGCTGCAAGTCAGGCGGCCATCAGGTTGCCCCTCACTGCTCCAGGTACCTCTCTCTCCCCTCCATCAGCTGGCCCTGGCTCCTCTCAGCCAGACAAGAGGAGAATCTGACAGCTTGACACACCTCACTCTTCTTTCTGCAGCAGGAAAGACCTGAGTTAGACAAGCAGCAGCACACGCCTCCCTACCTCATGGCGACAGAAAACGGAGCAGTGGAGCTGGGACTCCAGAGCCCACCAACAGGTGCGAAGCTGGGGCAGGAGGCAGAGGGAGGAGCCTGGGAAGGGGTGTTTGACTCCAGGGCCGGGCCCATTCCTCAGCGGGAGTTCTGTGCCCCAGGCCTTTATGTATGGTGCACGAAGGACCCAGAAATTAGGACGATCTCTGGGTAAAGCTGGGCTGGGTCGAGGGCTGACGTGAAGCCCTCCCTGGAGAGACTGGGAAAATGAGGAGCCCTGTGCAGGGCACTCACACACTTAGGGCAAGCCATGGGGGGGGGGGGCATCAAGGTGCATCTGAGGACCCGGAGTCTCCAACGAGGGCCTCCAAGGCCCTCAGCAGCCCATCTCTAGAACCCGTGGAATGGCCCCAGAGTCTCAGTGGGATAAGCATTCGCAAGCTGCTGCCTAGGTGGGGACTTGGGCCAGAGCTGGTCTCTGGCCAGCCTGGCTGGGGGAGGAGGGAGAATCCTGACTGGGATCCCACTTCCTTTGCAGACAAAACACCTAAAGGTACAGCAGGTGAAGGACCTCCAGCCACAGAGAAAGAGTCTGGCCCACCCGATCCAAAGAAAGGTCCTGGGCCCCCAGATGAAAAGAAAGAACCTGGCACTTCAGACCCAAAGGGAGAAGCTGGTCCCCCAGATGCAAAGAAAGAACCTGGGACCCCACATCCAAAGAAAGAGCCTGATCCACCCACCCCAAAGAAAGACGACAAAGCCGCTGCCCCAAAGAAAGAGGATGGTGCCCTGGGCCAACCCTCAACCAGCAGCCCGGGCCCCGAGGGAGAAGGCAACCTGGGTGCGGGGCCTGCGGAGGGCAGTGCTGGGCAGCCGGCAGCCCTGCCCCAGCAGATGGCGACAGCCGAGGCCAGGGTCAAGAAGCCCGATGCCAAGCAGGAAGGCCCTGGAGAGCCCAAGGTACACAAGAAGGCAGTGGAGGGCCAAGCAGGGGCCAGGAGGGGCTCGCCCGCCTTTCTGCACAGCCCCAGCTGCCCTGCCATCATCTCCAGGTGAATGTCTCCCGTCGGGCGGTGGGGAGGGATCTGAGGCTCTGTCTGCAGCAGGTGCATTTAGCTCCTCTGTCTCGATCTCATCGCCACTGTGTTCTGTGCTAGATAGGGCAGTTCCGATGTTTAGCATCTGTCCTGGGCATTGGCTCTCCTAACTTGTGCCCCTGCAGAAACCAGGACTTGGTAATAATTCACAGACACCTGGAATGTCAAGACAGAGAGGTCCTTGAAGACCTCTTCATGAAGCATTTGGAGGCCAAAGTCTCCCTTACTCCTTGAACTTGGTTCTAGCCAAGGGCAGGACTGAGATTTCGGGAGGAAAAGATCACCGTTCTTCTTACTATAATATGAAACATGACTAATCATCAGATTGATAGATCATTACTAATGCTTTCCTAACCATAATATAGCACCAGTCTTATGAGGCAATCTGTTAGACGTAGCTGAATGCTAATCACGTGAGTGATATTAACGATACATTGTAAACCATGATACTATCACTATATCAGGCTGAGTTATGTATTAATATCAATTAATACATTGGTATCACTCATTAATCAGTTGCATTCCCAGTTTGTATGAATCAAGAGCTCCATGATCTAACTGTAGCCACCTCATGCTTAACCAAAACAACAATCCTATTAGTAGATATTAATGATGTATTAGTGCATCAATCATCAAGAGAATGACCACAGACATGGTATTATTAACGTCCCTTGATTTCGTATGAAGTGCATTTGGGGTGGCGGTGGGGACAGGGTTGGGGGGGTGGTTGTATCAGCTCCAGATTGCAGAAGAGGCTCTGGAAGCATCGAGGCTTCCTGGAAGCAGAAACAACACTGTGGTCATTGAAGGCATCACCTCTGGGTTCTCACATTCTAGGCCTGAGGATCTGCCTGCTAAGAAGCCCCTGAGTGATGCATCAGAGCTCATCTTTGAAGGGGTGCCTGTGACCCCTGGCCCCACGGATCCCGGGCCAGCCAAGGTAGCAGAAGGAGGGAAGAACGTCCTGACAGACAGCCAGAAGGAAGCAGGAGAGAAGGCTCCAGGCCAGGCTGGCCAGGCTAAGGTGCAAGGGGACACCTCGAGGGGGATCGAGTTCCAGGCTGTTCCCTCGGAGAAATCGGAGGTGGGGCAGGCCCTCTGTCTCACAGCCAGGGAGGAGGACTGCTTCCAGATTTTGGGTAGGCCAGGGGCAGGTGGGGGCTGGGGAGGGAAGGGGGCTCCCCAGGTGTCCCCATGTCTCCTTGTTTAAAGGACTGAGCAGCTCTGAGCCCTGCGCAACTCTAAGAAGTATAAGTTCCTAGTCCCTTTTGGTAGATGGGGAAATGGAGGCTCAGGGAAAGGGAAATGGAGTGAGTGCCCCAAATCCACAGCTAGGACAGGATTTGAACCTGTCCAAACAGACCCACTTCAGAGTTCATTGTTGACTTTCTTCTACTTTGTCTATAAAGGGGTTTTGAAAAAAAAAAATCAGACAGGTTTTGGAGGAGCACCAACTCTCTAGACAGTGGAATTTGAAGTCAGTCTGTAGAAGGGCTCAAAGGTCAGGCTTTGGTAGTTAAAGAGCATCCTGGAGTGGGTGGTGAGGGTCATGAGAGCCATAGAAGGTTCATGAGCTGAGGAGCACAGGTGCCTGTATGGGAGCAGTGACAAAGGAAGCTGGGCACGTGAGATGGGGCAGGACCACGGAGTGGCCTGACTGGTGATCAGACAAGGGGCTGGGTGGTTTGGTGGTTTATCCAGAAGGCAGTAGGAGCCACCAAGCATGAGAAAGCTTGGGGAGCAGGTGCATAGGGAAAAGGCCTGGGCGGGGGTGCGGCAGGGCTAGGGGGTGGGGTGAGATGAGGTCAGAAGAGCCCAGAGTGTCCTGAAACCCCCTCCTCCAGACTGAGGTGCCCTGGAAGCCCAGCCAGCCTGCCGGGTTAGCGGCACAGTGCCACCCAGACAGGGTGGGAGGGCCTGGCGGCTGGGTGGCAGCCAGGAGCCCTGCCTCCTCCCCCAGGCAGCAGCAGAGGCTTCTGCCACGCCCCCTCCAGAAATCACATCCTTGGGGTGACGGGACCTGAACAACGTCCAAGGGCTGTCAGATTTATCACCAGCCCTGCTTCCCTGCTGCCTCTTGCTATTTATAAAGAGGTTTCCATTCCTGGTGACTCAGCCTGGGAGCCGCCAAGGCCCTCTGTTCCCCATGGTTACCGCTAGGTGGCAGCCTCTCCCTACCAAACATCTCGGTCCTGGTCTCCTCCCCTGCCCCCCGCCCTTGGGCCTTGCCCAGGTTGGGCAGCCATTCCGGAGGACAAGCCAAATTGTGGTGTAATTAGAGGGGATGGTAGGCAGATCCCGTCACCTACCCCATCATTCAGGCATAGTCACGCCTCTCTGGCATTCCACCATTATCATCCTGCCCCCTCCCCTCCTTTTTTTTTCTTTAATGGAAATGCAGAAAGCTTGGGATGGAGACTTCACACGTATCATGTGGGAGGGTCTGAGAAGTACAGCTGTCCCCATTGTTGTGCCAGGAGACGCTGAGCCCCCTCTGACAGAGTCCCAAGGCCATTTTGTGTGTTGGTGGCAGAGCTGGAACTGGAAACTGGGCCCCCTAGCCCCTATCCTGGAGCCAGCTGTCCCCCAGGTATCACTTGGTGAACTTCCCTGGATGGGGCCACGGCCAGGCAGGAGGGGGTGGTGCTGGGGCGCCTCGTCAGCTGCCCCTGGCACTGACTGTGATGGCCCTGCTCTCTCTTCACAGATGACTGTCCACCTCCCCCAGCCCCCTTTCCCCACCGCATCGTGGAGCTGAGGCCCGGGAACGTCAACAGTCAATTCAGCCTGAACTCCAAGGAGGCTCTGGGCGGGTGAGATCTGGGACCCGAGCCCCTGGTGCGTAGGCAGGAAAGAGTCGAGCCCCAGGGCCTCACCTCTTTCCTGTGCAAGGCCCAGACACACCCCAACTGGACACGATCTACGTGGACACAATTACTTCTGCGTGGTTACTTACTCCCTCGTACGCAAGCAGTCGCATGGGTTGGTTCGCACTCATGATACTGTGTCTCACACAGACGCACCGCTCATCATTCAGTATTTCCTGTAGGAAACCAACAGCATTTTCCCGTCTGTTCCAGTTTCATGCACCACCCAGATCCCCTCAAAGTGCTTCATAAGAAGCCCTCCGGGTGCCTTCCCCTGGGGCCCAGAGCCCCAAGGCCCATGCTTACCACAAGGCTGTGAGCTGTCGGGGGCCTGCCTATGGATGAGTCTACCCGTCCTGTGACCATGGTTGGTTCAGCCACTGTCCCTGCCATAGAGCTCCTGACTTTGACCGGAGCAGGTGTCCCAGCTCACAGAGGGGGACCCAGACAGGAGCAGACTGCAGCCCCCCTACTTCAGCCCTGTGCTCCTGGGGAACCTCCTCACGCCCAAACTCTTCTCTCCTCAGCGGCAAGTTTGGAGCAGTCTGTACCTGCACAGAGAAAGCCACAGGCCTCAAGTTGGCAGCCAAGGTCATCAAGAAGCAGACACCCAAAGACAAGGTAGTAGGGGCTGGCTACGTGGGAAGGAGAGGGGGTTCTTTGAGTGAGTACCTGTCTGCACCAGGGGCTTGGTGTGTGAACCTTGATGCGTTGAGGATGTCACTCAGATAGACAGATGGACAGACGGACAGCCCTGCCACAGGGACCTGAAGCCCCCACCCATACACAAGACACCTCAGCTGGTGAACTTATCCTTGGGAATTCCCCTTCTAGGCCCAGGATGTTCCTGCCTCCTGTTTGGTTCGATCCAGAAAACACTGATGAGCGCAGGCTCTGGGCCAGGCCCTGCGCTGGGCACAGTGGGTAGGAGCGGGCAGGTGTCCCAAAGTGAAGTGAATATGGTTTCTGCCCTCAGGGGGTGCCCAGGTAATCAGGCCTGGTCTAGAGCTATGCCTCCACACTTGGCCTGGGCCTGGTTCAGAGGAGGCTGAGGGCAGTGCTTGTTCAAGGAACAAATCAAAGAGTGAATGAATGAGTGAAGATAGGCAGAGGCT